>JANFOE010001265.1:5000-185172 GCA_025667525.1 Glebionis coronaria | reverse complement strand
CTGATTCTTTCTTTTCTTCTTAAAATCTTTTCCAAAAACTTTTCCAACTACTTAACACGTTTTAATAACCTAATATCACTAACCAATGTCACTTCTTAACATCAAACACCCTGGAACAAATTTCTCCAAAAAATATCTCAATTTTCAGAAACTTTGAATAATTTTGAAACTCAAAATTACTCAACCAAATATAAAAAGTGGAACTCAGAATCAAGCATCAACACAATACACAACTTTTAAAAACCATAAAAAGGGATTACACTTGATTAATATCAAAAACCAACTTTTATTTTTCTAAAAAGGAATTACAAGTGTGAGCTTGAAAACTAGAACAAGGGGTCATCACAGGTTGATGACTCCTTTTATACTACTCTATAGAAGAACCTAGAAGACTAAAAACACAAACCCTAACAGTAGAAAATCCCAAATTTGCCCTTAGACGGTTTTGAGTGGTGAGCTGTCCAAATTGCATCCTGGACGTTTGTTTTTGCGTTGTGAGTAAGCTATACATCATGGCCTTTGATTGTGGACACGTCACATGCCTTGGAGACTAAGGTGTTCTCTGATTGGTGGAGTGGGGAATTGGGGGTAGGGTCCACAATGAGTGGGTTGAGGTTTTTAGGTGTGGGATTAGTTCCTGCGTGTGTGAATCACACGTGGGCAAAGTTAATTAGGTTTTACCCAGGTTTAAGTGAGGGTAAATTCTGGGTGGGGTGAAAGTGAATAGTAACTCATTTAGATCCGATTTTGGGGGAAACACATGTGTTTGGCGCAATTTAGATTTGAAAGTTTCAGCTTGGCACAATTGGTCCCTTGTCCTTTGGTTTTTTTTGGCAAATCATGTTTTCCAGCCCTAAAAACGAGTTTGCTTTGTTAATATCTTTCATGACTTGTCACTTTTGGCACCAACTTTGGAAAAAGGTTATCAAAGGGTTGTTTTTGACATTTTTGGATAATTCAGGGACTGAACTTGGACAATCTTGATCTTCAAAGGTCTTCCTTGTGTCCTTTCACTTCATGAGGGACCATTATTGGCAATTTGAAATTGTTGAGGGACTATTCTTGCCATTTCTTCAAAGTTGAAGGACCTTTTTGTAATTTTGACAAACTTAAGGGACCAAACTTGTAATTATTAATATACAAGGGTTTTAAGTGTCATTTCTTCATTCTTGGAGGATCAATCTTGTTTTGTCTTCAAGTCTTCAAGGGTATTTGATGAAAATTCCATGATTAGGGCCCGGTTCTTTGTACGGCTTCGTTTCTCGTGTTCGTTTTTCCTTGTATCTTGTGATCTTTTGTCTTTTTCACGATATCCATACCTAAAATACACAAGTAAACAAACACAAGCATATATATGGTATTTTATGACATTTTAATGCATTTAAAGCCCGAAAAAGAACGATGAGATCATGTATAAAAGCCATCTCATCACTCCCCCATACTAAGCCATTGCCGTGCCCTCACGCAATGCTAGAATAAAGTATCTAAGCATCACCAAAGTTCAATTTTATTAACCTTTATTGAAGAGTAATAGACTTGCAACATACTACGATGATGTGTAAAGACATAACGTATGATTTTCATCACCAAAAGGTGACTTTTAGGGTCAAAGAATAGAAACAAGTTAATGTCCCTTAGAGTAAACTTCGTCATCCTTGATTGTCATACATTCCATGCTAAGTGCAAAAACAAGATCATTGTTGGTACAAGTCACAATGCTAACACTACTCATACGTCCAAATTGTGTAATACTTTTTCTCCCCGCAATCCTAGTTATTATAAAGGAAATAGGTTACTAGCATTTTTTATCTATTTGTCATGGATCACAAATGATTCATATTGACTTATTTGAGTAGTTATTAGTCCGAAAGCAAAGTAGCACGATTTGATCAATAGTTTAGCCGAAGGACAAAATCTTTTAAAACGGCTTCTCGTGTATCTCCTTAAGTTCATATCTTGGCATAACTCGTTTCACGATTTGAGACCTTTCTCGGACCGATATTTTGGCATGTACTTCATACTTCAAATCTTGGGAAGACGTTCTCGAAATTATGGTCTTCTCTTCATATATTTGGAATTTCTTCACTTTGACGTTTTTGAGAGATTCTTCATATAGGACCACGACTTCATCATTTTTCTTCAATCTTTACTTTGGATTTTGATATACAACGATCCGCCTCCTTTTCGGACTTGGATATATTCATCCTCATACCTTGTTAGGGTCTTTTTGGATAGACTTTCTCCATTCTTTAGGGGAGTAATTGCTTCTCGTCGTGTGTCTCGATCCTTCATATTGATTTTGGAATAATGATACTTCACATCATCTTTGGATCTTTAGCAAAAATCGAGCTCCTCATGCCTTGTTAGGGCCTTTTTGGATGATCGCCAATCTTCGCGTCCCGCTTCAATAAGTTATGCCTTGGCTATGAACTCTATTCAACCCCGAGCAACTTTTTAAACGATCTTGCGCTAGAGGCTAAGTAACCTTTCAAATCGTACGACCTTACTTATTGCAATTATGATTTATTCCTAATGCATTGATCTTATGGGAAGAAAAAGCCACAATTAAAAACATATGAGTTTTTGAAAGAACATTTTCATGTTCTACGTTTAGCATGATCACTTGTCTAACTCTATCATTTCTCGTTCTTCACTATATAAAGACCTCTAATTAAAGAGACTCGTGAATACTTAGCCATGCAAGTCAAAATTAAGCCAAATTTGGATTAGCTTTCATTAAGACTATATCAAATCAAAGTTTTGGGTTTTCAAGCCACCTATAGGATCTTGCACTTTCTTGGACTTTTTCAAGTTTAGAGAATGCGTTTTAAAGTTCCCTTGATAAGTGACTTTCTAGAATCAATTATAGGAACTTGCGAAAAGTTCTTGTTCTTAACCCGAATGAATTAAGACTTTCGCGTTTTAAAGCTCCCTATATAAAAGTCTAGCAAAACTTGAATTGAGCGGGTTAAGGAATGTAAATGGCTCCAAATGCCCATCAAGTCAAAAATTAACTCTTATTCTACCCATCGGAAAATATACATTCGTGTCTTAAAAACACTTATGAAAAGTAAGAAAAATTTTAAAATTTGGCCATTTTTAGCCTTATTAACAAAACATTGAAAGTTGGAAAACGTGAGGGCGTAGCAAAGCAAGTACCTATTCACCCCCCCATACTAAAAGTAAACATTGTCCTCAATGTTTCGAGTCTAAAGGTGGAGCACCCCCATACTAGAGACGAAGAGTCGAATGCTTAGGATCTAGCATGGAAAGGGTGATCAACAATATATCTAAAGCCGTTTATTAATTATGCTAAAAGATAATTGTTAGAACAATAAAGGATATGTCATGGAATCATGAAAAACTTCTTCAAACGAACGATGGAGGCTCACGTAAACGAACACGAGAGTCTTCAATCGTAGATGATGATGATGATCTAGATAACACAATCACAAACAACCACGAGACAACGAGTTGGAAGGGTACAAATCCCCTTATTAGTGAATAATAAGCATAAAGATAAGCATGGGATTTCCCCCACGAGGCACCTCGTTTTTGATTATCGAGTCATGAGCTCGACTCGATCCCCTCGAAATGTGAACATTTAGGGAAATTCATGGTGTGGTCAATTTTTAGCGGGGCTTACATGATAAACAAGGCCCAAAAAGCAACCGGTATAAAGGACTAAGTCCTTAGATGATGCAAAATACCGGGGTCGAAGATGGCGTTCTCGTTTCCATTGGAAAAATAAATTAACACCACTCCAATATGTGCCATAAACTCAAAGAGTTTGAAGAAAATAGATGAGAAGTAGAAGGGTGAGACAATTGGTAAGACAAACTTTCGAGCTACTCGAGGTAGACTCGCACCAAGCAAATAGATATAGTTTCCATTTATTGCATCGGTGGAAGACCGAGATTTCCCTTTACATGAAATTCCGAGATCGAATATCTCGTCCTCGGTGGACAAGGATGAAGGAACATAAGGGGCTTCCCCCATACTAAAACCACACAAAACATCGTCAAAAGGAGTAGACGAGTTTGTAGCACTCAAATCACGCGGTGATGACGGAGTTAGATTTGTAGAAAAATCAATTAAATCACATTTAAGATCTTTTCCTTTGTTATCTTTTGAACTCTCCTTATGAAAACCCTTTTTGATTATGTCGAAAATATTCGGTGTTTCTAAGACGATGTTAGTCACACTAAAAATTCTCACATTTTGAAACCGTTTTGGTTTTGGTGGTGGCAAGTTCTCAAAACGTTTATCGACGAAGAAAACCTCCCCATCGGGGCCAACATGTTCATCATCCAAAAGATCTTCCGTAGAAACCGACAACTTATCAACATTTTTCAAGAATGAATGTTCGAGATGAGGCGAAGGATTTTTCGATTCAAGTATTGATGGTTTCTTCTTTGTAGGCTTAGCACTCATAACCTCCACCGGCGGAGGAAATGGTAAATTATTTTTGGAGACATTCCCTAAAACTCTTGGTGAAAATTCTTTGCAAACGACATTGGTCGAGTCACCATGGTTTAAAGTTGCAATAGAATAGACATGAGAAAGATTGGAGTTTTGTGTTGCATTGATGACAAGTTCTTCTTCATTGAAACGAAGGGTGATTTTTCGAGCATGAACATCGATAAGTGCTCTTGATGTATCCAAAAATGAACGACCCAAAATGAGAGGAACTTTTCGATCGATGGGAATGTCTACAACGATAAAGTCAACGGGATAGTAAAACTTTCCGACTTTAACGAAAACGTCCTCGGCTACTCCACATGCCATGATCGTAGAGTGATCGGCCATCTCGATGGACATGTTCGAAGGAGTAAGAGCCGGAAGCGAAAGCGATTTGAAAATCTCGAGAGGCATTAAATTAATACTAGCGCCAAGATCGGCCAAGGCGTAGCATTCCTCCATATCTTGTATAGCACACGGAATTAAAAATTTACCGGGATCACCGAATTTTTGTGGTATGCGGCTTAGAAAAACCGATGAACAACTAGACGATTGTTGTAACTTCTCTTTGTTGTTAAGCATACTTTTGAAGTTTGCGGCGAATCGAGGCATCATGATTAAAGCATCGGCAAAACTTATGTTAAAATGCAAATCACGAAACATTTTCATAAATAGCTCAAATTGATAATTGTTCCTTTCTTGTGCTTTCTCTTTGTTACGTCTCGAAGGGTAGGGTAAAGGTGGTGTGGGTTGGTCATTAGGCAACGGCCTTGGAAACTCGGGTTCCACAATTGGTATTGGTTCAACCGTAGGTGTGGTTTGAGCGGTACTTCGTGGGATTGTAATGTGCTCCTTTTCGACCATCACCTCGGGTTCTTTCTCGATTTCCTTCTCCGTAGAAGTACTCGGACGAGAGATTGGTTCCTTGAAAGTTTTACCACTTCGTGTAGCAACAACCTTCAATTCTCCCCTCGGGTTGTTAATGGTATCACTAGGAAGACCACCCGAAGAAGAGGGCTTACACATGATAGCTTCAAACATCTTAGCCATTCGGTCCTCAAATTTTGATTGCCTAGCATCCGCTTTCAATAACTCTTGCTTAATCTCATGTTGTCCTAATTCCATCTTTTGTTGGTTTTGTTGAAGACGTTGGACATTTCCTTCCATTTTGTTTGCATGAGTTTTAAGTTCATTAGCAAGTTCATTTTTAAGCTCGTTTTTCAACTCGGACCTTAAGCTAATCATCTCACGTTGCATATTATCAAATTTAGCATCATTTGCTTTTGCATAATCCAAAAATTCTCCTTGCAAATTTTTCGTGTGAGCATTTTGAAAACCTTGTGTAGTGTTTTGAAAATCACGGTTTTGGTTTTGATTAGAGATTTGTCCATACCCACTTTGATAATTCCCTTTGTTGTAATTGCGTGTGTTGCCTTGGTAATTACCTTGGTTGTTGTTTCGATAATTGTTAACATTTTGATTTGGTGGAGCTTGATTTGGACGAGAACCTTGGCCGTTTTGGTTATAAGTTCCCGTTGCTACATAAGCACTCGAAGTGTTACCATCCGCGGTAATGCACTCGGAAAGATCATGAGCTCCCCCACAAGATAAACAACTCTTAGCAACCGCTTTAACCGAAGCGGAATTGGAAGCTTCTTGAGCCTTCCAATGGACATTAGATTAGCAAATCTATCAAAAAACCGATTTTCCTCATTAGCTTCATCATGTAAGGCATTAATGCTACGAGACGATTGTGACGAAGATGACGAACCCATATTGGCAACACTCGGTGTGTTACGAGGGCTATAAACCTTAGATCGATTTTCAATGATTTGTAAAGCCTCATTTGTCGTCTTGCACAAAAAATTACCACCCGCGGCGGCGTTCAAATAATCTCGTTCATGATCATTAAGCCCATTATAAAAGGTATCCACTTGATGTAATTCCGAAAAATCATGGTGAGGACATTCATGTAACATCTCTTTAAATCGTTCCCATGCCATTGAAAAACTTTCATTGTTACGTTGCACAAATCGTGAAATCTCATTTTTTAAGTGTGTTGTTTTAGATGGTGGAAAAAACTTGTTCACAAACTTAGAAACGAGATCGGCCCATGTCAAAATCGAATTTGGCGGTTCTTTCTCGAGCCAAATTTTTGCGGGTCCATCCAACGAGTATGGAAACAACATCATCTTAATGGCGTCATGTGGAACATCTTTAAATTTGCTAGTAGCGGTGAGACGATTGAAATTCCTAATGTGGTAATGCGGGTTGTCTTTCTCGTGACCTCGAAATTTGTTTGCTTGTAGCATCGACATTAAACCCGTCTTAATCTCGAAATTCTCCGCAAGGATGGCGGGAATAACAATGGCCTCTCCAAAACCCTCGGTGGGTGCTTGTAGCAACTCCATCATAGTACGATTAGCCATTACGACTTCTTGTTCTACAATAGGTTCAACAATTGGAGGTTCTTCAACAATCAACGATCCTTGATTTGCTTGCTTTTGAAGACGTTTACGAGCTCGTTTAGCTTGATTACGAGTGATCATAAACTTCACGAAGAATGGGAGGTGAGCAAAGAAGATTCTTTTTGGTTGTTTTGTGGATTTTCAATTTTTTTGTGTTTTTGATGATATTTAATTTTTTTGGATTTTGGTGTATCTTCGTAGACAACAATCTACAAAATCTCTCCTCGAATCAAACTCTTGATTAAAGAAGCCTCAAAGGAATGAAAACGATCACGTGGAGTGAACGCCTTCTAATGACTTTAGAACTTTGGTGAAAACCAAATTGTTCACGAGGGTTTAATCACAAAGAAACCAAGCAAATATAGTATACGTATTAATACTTTGGGCGGCAAAACCCTCGATTAGCCTTCAATCTCAAAATACTCACAAGCAAGCGGGGAAACGAGGCGGCGCGAAGCACTTAAGAGCCTTTTTCCTTAGGGTATATTTTATAATACCCGCCTTATACCCACCTTATAGTTTGTATTTTTCAAAATCGAGCTTCACGAAAGTATTTATCTATTTTTGCCTTTTCTTTTTGTTTGAGATTCGAATACAATAATTAGGAGATCAAATCCCAATTAAGGTTGTGTTTTCACACTTTTGGAGATATTGTATTTTGATTGTGATACTTAATACAATATATTAATAATATTTGTACAAGAAAAACCAAGAAAACCGATAATACGTGTTAAGGGAGTTCCACTTAACACAAATACTATTTATGGATAATATCAAAAACAAAAGCTTCCAAATTAAACACGACACACCTCCCCGGCAGCGGCGCCAAAAATGATTGTAGTGTTTTACTACTCTTTAGGAAAAGAGCGTAAATAGCGGTAAGTATCGAGTGATGATTTTAGGAAAAATCAACACAAGTAATGACCCTTAATCAAATAAAAAGAGATGAAAGAAGTTCGTTTCCCAAGGAGGTATATGTGTTGTGAATTAACTTGTATGTATTTGAGATTAATATTGAGAAGATGGAAAGACGGTTTCGTGAAAATTACACTACGACGAAAAAGACGTAAACGTAAAGCCGTAAAAAAAACAACCAAATTAAAAATTATTATACTAAGACCAAAAACAAAATCAATAATTAAAAAGACTAAAAAGAAGTCTAAAATAATATAAATAAAGACAAAAACCCAACAAAGATATTTTAAAACCTTTTATTAATTAAATATTTAATTTTAAATGCTAATTAAAGCCCTAAAATTAAATATAACTAATTAAAATGTCTAAAATATGATTTTATTGAATAATTACTTAACTTATATTATTAGAAGACTAAAAAGTAATTTTCTAAAAATTAAAAGCTATTAAAACTATTTTTAAAACTCTAAAAATGATTAAAATTGATTAA
The DNA here is from genome assembly GCA_025667525.1 of Glebionis coronaria. Taxonomy (NCBI): domain Eukaryota; kingdom Viridiplantae; phylum Streptophyta; class Magnoliopsida; order Asterales; family Asteraceae; genus Glebionis; species Glebionis coronaria. The sequence continues at coordinate 176,838 of JANFOE010001265.1, read as the reverse complement.
AACCTAATTAAACTTAAAATAATTATAAAAATAAATCTAAAAGCTATAAAAATATTCTAAAAATGGAAATAGTCCTAATTAATGACAAAGAACCTAAGAAAAATGAAAAAGAAATAAAAATAAAATTTTGAAATTTTAATATTAAAAAAATATTAAAATAATACTAAAAATAAAAAGTTTCTAAAATTTATTCTAAAAAATTTCTAAAAATCCTAAATAATATAACTAAGAGAAAAACACAAATTATAGCTCCTAAAACCTTTTTAATAATTTTATAAAAATATTTAAAGTTTATAAAAAACCTTAAAATAATATAAAATTAAAAATTAAAGTTTATAAAACCAAAATAAGATGTAAACCTCAAGTTATTATTTTAAAAACTAAAAATTATTTTTCCTAAAAAATTAAAATATTTTTTCTATTTTTTATTGAATTTATAAAAAACGGCTATTAAATAAATTCTAAAAAATAATAAAATAAATGGAAAAATAAGAAAAATAGCCAGAAAAATCTCTAATGCTATTATAATCCTAAGAAAAATAAGCTAGATGAAATAAGCTTAATAAATAAGCTAGAAAAAATGAAAAGAAGCTACGGCTTTTTATTTAAGCAACAAATGAAAAAGTGGTTAAATATCTAACGTGTTGAGAGGCTAACAGAAAAAGCCTCATAGATCAATGGTAAGCCCTTTCACTCCTGCTCGACAGGTCGGGGGTTCGAGTCCATGCTATGACGGTTTTTGCTATTTTTTTTCTTTTTTTATTTTTTTACTTTCCAATCAATCAGTAACCCTAATAAGCTTAAAATCCAACTCCAATTTCCTTTTAAACACAAGATTAAGCTAGGTTTGAAGATCAAAATGTATTCAGTTCTTCAAGTTTCTGAAAAACAAGTGTGAGTGCACACTTTTGCACTTTTTGAGCCAAGAGGGCTTGGCAAATGCTTTGTTGTGGATGCTTTTGGACAATGGGGGCACCCTTGTGCTCATAGAAGCACAAGGAGTCAATACAAGCAAGGAAACAACACACTAGCACACCAATATCACAAATCAGCCTAATGAAGTTGCTGATGTAAAGTTGGCTAGGTCTGAGGACTTTGTGGCTATCAAATGCACCCTAATGACTTATAGCTGTCCAAATCAAGCACACAAAAGCATCAACTATCACTCAATCAAACTGCAATCCTCTAACAGCCTAAATCTTAACAGCCTACAACATCTAAGCACCAAAAATTCAACAAAATAGGCAGATTATGGCATAAGCAGATTTTGCTTACTCTTTTCCTTCTAAACTCCACAAACTAGCTACCAATAAGGACCAAATGATAACAAAACAAGTAAGCAACCTATTCTAACCTTACCAATAACTTTTAACACTTTTTAATAACACAATCAAAAGATTTGTCCTGTTAATCCTTGTAGCCAAACACCCTATTATTTATGAAAACCAATTTTTCTCAAATCAAAACCTAATAACACTTATGAAAACTGAACCAATTAACATCTATCATGCATACCAACTTACAAAAACATAAATCACACAGCTTAATCACACTTATAGCATTAAATCAAGTAAATCTCATGCAACTCAATATTTTTCTGAATTTTTCAAAAAGGAAAAGAGAATACCTTGGGGCTTTACATCCAAAGCCCTAGTGGTAGCATAACCACCTCCTTACCAGCTGGGGCTGGTGCAGACCCTTGGATCAACAATCTTTTCAACCTGCTTAAGACAAATAAAAAAGAACACAAAAATTCAAGCATAAACTATATATTTCTGATTCTTTTCTTTTCTTCTTAAAATCTTTTCCAAAACTTTTCCAAACTACTTAACACGTTTTAATAACCTAATATCACTAACCAATGTCACTTCTTAACATCAAACACCCTGGAACAAATTTCTCCAAAAATATCTCAATTTTCAGAAACTTTGAATAATTTTGAAACTCAAAATTACTCAACCAAATATAAAAAGTGGAACTCAGAATCAAGCATCAACACAATACACAACTTTTAAAAACCATAAAAAGGGACTACACTTGATTAATATCAAAAACCAAACTTTTATTTTTCTAAAAAGGAATTACAAGTATGAGCTTGAAAACTGGAACAAGGGGTCATCACAGGTTGATGCCTCCTTTTATACTACTCTATAGAAGAACCTAGAAGACTAAAAACACAAACCCTAACAGTATAAAATCCCAAATTTGCCCTTAGACGGTTTTGAGTGGTGAGCTGTCCAAATTGCATCCTGGACGTTTGTTTTTGCGTTGTGAGTAAGCTATACATCATGGCCTTTGATTGTGGACACGTCACATGCCTTGGAGACTAAGGTGTTCTCTGATTGGTGGAGTGGGGAATTGGGGGTAGGGTCCACAATGAGTGGGTTGAGGTTTTTAGGTGTGGGATTAGTTCCTGCGTGTGTGAATCACACGTGGGCAAAGTTAATTAGGTTTTACCCATGTTTAAGTGAGGGTAAATTCTGGGTGGGGTGAAAGTGAATAGTAACTCGTTTAGATCCGATTTTGGGGGAAATACATGTGTTTGGCGCAATTTAGATTTGAAAGTTTCAGCTTGGCACAATTGGTCCTTGTCCTTTGGTTTTTTTGGCAAATCATGTTTTCCAGCCCTAAAAACGAGTTTGCTTTGTTAATATCTTTCATGACTTGTCACTTTTGGCACCAACTTTGGAAAAAGGTTATCAAAGGGTTGTTTTTGACATTTTTGGATAATTCAGGGACTGAACTTGGACAATCTTGATCTTCAAAGGTCTTCCTTGTGTCTTTCACTTCATGAGGGACCATTATTGGCAATTTGAAATTGTTGAGGGACTATTCTTGCCATTTCTTCAAAGTTGAAGGACCTTTTTGTAATTTTGACAAACTTAAGGGACCAAACTTGTAATTATTAATATACAAGGGTTTTAAGTGTCATTTCTTCATTCTTGGAGGATCAATCTTGTTTTGTCTTCAAGTCTTCAAGGGTATTTGATGAAAATTCCATGATTAGGGCCCGGTTCTTTGTACGGCTTCGTTTCTCGTGTTCGTTTTTCCTTGTATCTTGTGATCTTTTGTCTTTTTCACGATATCCATACCTAAAATACACAAGTAAACAAACACAAGCATATATATGGTATTTTATGACATTTTAATGCATTTAAAGCCCGAAAAGAACGATGAGATCATGTATAAATGCCATCTCATCAAATCCTGTTATTAAAATGGCGCCGCTGCCGGGTCTTTTCGTGAAGATCGAAGGTTTTTTGTGAGTGACGCGTTGGATTTTGGGATCCGTTCACTTGTGAACGTTATTTTTCTTGTCAAAAATTTTCAAAAATCCAAAAACATTTGAAAAATCATAAAAAGCATTTCTTTTTCAAAGTTTTGCACCAAAAATATTCTTCTTGCTTATCTATCTTTCTTTATGGATTTTTATGTCCATTGCGTCTGGTGTGGGAAACAATTATCTGGGAACAACTCTTGTCAATGGTGTACATGTGAGCGGTGCGGAAATGATATCGACTACACACAATTCGGATTTTGTCCCTTGTGCAACTCGACTAATTCACTCTTTTTGAACCCACCTCTTGTTCCCCTGTGCATCTATTGTGGAAGCGATTCTCATTGGCATGTTTCGTGCCCGGTTCAGTACCCGTATGGTCACGGGCAAGAACCGGGGTACAATTATGACGATGATAATAGCTATCTACAAGACGCACTTCATTTTTCTCCATACCCGGTTTGCAACAACTGTGGGGGTCCTCACGATACCTATTCTTGTCACCCGATGAACAACTATGAGCCACAACCGTGCTATAATTCCGGCTTTCAAAATCTTGAGCCCCCAACGCACTCACTCGATCATCAGCCTCGTCACGGGATGAGTTACCAAGAACCAATTATCGATCTTGCTACGGCTTTTCAAGCGCAATCAACAGAGCTTTTACACACGCTGCAAACTTGTATGGAGTCATTTTTACAGCAGCAAGATCAGACGGGTACCCATATCCCTGAGCATATTATTGGCCCTATAAATAATGAGGAGAGTGATGACGATATTGAGGTTATTTTCGACGAGGAGGAATTTCTAAAGCAAAATACTTCACTCCTTAGTGATGATGGTTTTCACATTCCTGAGATCGATGAGTTTCTTGATATTGATACACCCATGGAATACATATCCGGGTATGCTGATGTGGAAGGAGATATACTTTTTCTAGAGGATTTATTACACGATGACACTACACCTTCTATCCCAGAGGTGGAAAGATGTGAATCTACTGAAAAAGGGACGCCAGTGGAAGATAATTGTTCTCATACTTCTCATATTATATTGCCACCTCATCCTCCCACGTTCATACCCAAGCGGGTGATCTATCACTTTTACTCTACTCGTTTTATACCGGGAAATGAGAATGAGTGCTTTGATCCGGGAGGTGACATTGATTATGCTATGATTGACAACAATACGGCTTTGCCGTTTGCTCAGCATCCATTGTCTTTGGGGGATAACAATGTGCTTACTATACCCAACCCAACTCCCATGGATCTTGAATTCAAATACTATACGTATGTTGAAAGGACCTTTCTCCCTTTCAAGACTTATCCCCCCGCCTCTCCTTTGTTGATGTCAACCGGGATCGAGGACAAGGTCTTTGATCCCGGTATTATATTCGAGGCTCCCTCATGGACCATTTAATTCGGGGACGAGTCAGGCTCGTGACTCGGTTAACAAAAACAAGCGCTTTTTGGGAGGCAACCCAATTATATATCTATCTTTACCCATATGTGTAGGGGGAGCCCCGTTGGTGTTTCTTCTTTTCTTTCTTATCAGTGTAGGGATTCGAGCTTCAAAGACACACTCTTGATGACTTTTGACGAACCATGATTCCGTGTTCTCATCTTCTCGGTTCTATCCTAAACTCTTTTCGATTCACTATTTTATATTTCTCAATATTAAATAGGAATCTCTTTAGTTGTCTCTTCCTTAGCAAGATATAAACAAAGTGCACAATGTCCTAAGTGTAGGGGAGTTTACTCCCACATGCTTAAACATTGAGGACAATGTTTATATTAAGTGTAGGGGGGACTTCTATCGAAGTTAAGTGGCCTTTTCCTTGTATTTGTCCTCATTTTAACCGGAAAATCAGTTTTTCGACATTTTTCAAAATTCTTAATCTATTTTGGCCTAGTTGTAGTTCCCTTTATTTTTGCTATTTTTCTCTTATTTTAATAAAATGGTTTAACAAGTTTAGTTATCTTAGATATATTAGGCCCGTGTGAATATTTTGACTCAACCCGAGTTTACTTATCCAAGTTCACTCTAGCTAGTATCCTTAACCGTGGAGACCTTAATTGGTTTATTGGGCTAAGCATCCACGAGTCTCATTACTTGAGATTTTAAATTGTGGAGGACAAGAAATGATAGAGTTGGTTACAAGTTTGGTTTTCTCTCATTAACTTATGTGAGTTAATTATGATCTTTTTCTCCCATCACTTGCTAATAAATTATCTGCAATAAGTAAGGTCGTACGATTTGAAAAGTTACTTAGCTTCTAGCCCAAAATCGTTTAAAAGTTGCTCGGTAATGATAAGAGTTCATAACCAAGGCATAACTTATGAAGTGGGGCGCGAAGATTGGCGAGTCTGAAAAGGCCCTAACAAGGCATGAGGATTCAATTTTATTGCTGAAGATCCCAAGTGATGTGAAAAGCATTATTCCCAAAGTCAATACGAAGGATCAAGACTCACGACGAAAAGCAATCAACTCCCATAAAGATCATGGAGAAGTCTATCCGAAAAGACCCTAACAAGGTATGAGGATAAATAGATCCAAGTCCGAAAAGGAGGCGGATCGTTGTATCTCAAAATCCCAAATAGATATTGAAGAAATAATCATGAAGTCGTGGTCAACAAAGTTGGAGTACCCCTCAAAAGTATCCAAGTAAAGAAACTCTATTAACGATGAGAAGACCATTATCTCAAGCACGTCTCTCAAGATATGAAGTATGAAATACATGCCAAATATCGGCCCGAGAAAGGTCTCAAATCGCGAACCAAGTAATGCCAAGATATGAACTTTTTGATATCCTGAGAAGCAGTTTTAAGAGATTTTGTCCTCTAGCTAACTATTAATCAAATCGTCCTACTTTGCTTTCAGCCTAAATAAACTATCGAAATAAGTCCAAAAATGCATCTTCACGATCATTCTAAGACAAAAATAAAATATAGGAGATACCCGTAGGAATAAGGGAGTTTAAGTGATTAATTGAACCACATGAGTAAATATTTGTTATGCTAACTTGTACTAATAATGATCTTGTTTTTAAGCTTGGCATGGGGAACGTGAAACTTGAGGGTGATAAACATTCACGACACCAAAGCCCTAATGTAAGTCTTAGATTTCTTTACAAGTTTCTTCCTTGTTGCATTTTGTTATTTCCTATCTTTTAAATTTTCCTTAGTTGTTTAATAAAGGCCAAGGTAGGTTGATTATGATGGAAAGTGTAAACCTTGCTTTATTACTAAGCATTGCATGAGGACATTGCAATGGTTAACTGTAGGGGATTTGATAGGTGTGAAAACACCCATCTTTTCTACCACTTAATTACATTAAAACGGGACCTAAACGTATATTTTATGTCGTAAATGGCGGAATTATGCGTGGTTTGTGTTTTTATTGTGTTTTAGGGTAAAAATGTGAAAAGGAAGGAAAACACGGTCTTTTACGGGCATTTATTGAAGAAAAAGACAAAAGATGAAGTCCAAAGATCAAGAGTGGAAAAAGAACGGAAGTCCAAGACCAATTCTGAAGATTTATCGAAGAAAAAGTCAAAAGACGGAAGTTTACTAATAAAGCCGAAGAACTCAAGTCCAAATTATGAAGAAATTAAGAGACAAGTTCAAAGAAATCTCGAGACGAAGTCTTAAAAGTCTAAGAATTTAAGAAGACTGAAAGACTGAGGACCAAGAAAGAAAGAAAGAGGAAGCCACCAACCACTCCCCTCTCCTATAAATACCACCCTCATAACATGTGAGAGGGTTGGTTAGTTTTAGTTTAGTTTTAGGATTAGATTAGGAGTAGGTAGTTTCTCTCTCTAAATATATGCTTTCTCTCTCTAGATTAATTTGTGTTTAAGCTTTTGTTATTGAATCTTTACTTTTTAATTAAGCTTTTAATCCTTCATCTTCTTCCTTTCTTGCTTAATTTGTTCTTAATCTTTGTGTTCATGTTCTTGAGTTTTCTTATTTTCAATCAAGTGGGTTTTGATTGATTTGACCTTGTTTGTTAGTTTTGATGATTTGTGTCGATTAATTATTGTTAGTTGATGTTTATTTGTTGTTTTGGTTTACTCTTTTAATTTGATTTGGTTAGATTTAATCAAGCTCGGGTTCTATTTCAGTCTACTGTCCCTTCGTTCAAGTTTCTGTCTTCTATTCTTCAGCCCAGAAATATTCCGAATAGCCTATCATTATCCTTCTATGCGGAATACTTCAAATATTCCGAATAAGCTGTGGCCAAAGTCTTCTATTCGGAATATCTTATTATTCCGAATAGGACCCCTTATTCGGAATATTTGATTATTCCGAATAGGAGTCCCTATTCGGAAAGTTTGATTATTCCGAATAGGAGTCCCTATTCGGAATGTTTGATTTATTCCGAATAGTGTTCTTATTCCGAATAAGCATTTTATTCCGATTAGTGTTTTTCAGTTTTTAGTTTTCAGCTTTATTTTTCCCGCCTTTTTCTTTACTTGCACTTTTACTTGCTTTCCTTTTATTTTAAGTTTTATTTTATTTACCTTTTAATTTTCTTGCAATTTACTTTTCGCCAAGTTTTTATCTTTCATTGTTTCTTTTTATCGTCTTTACTTTATTTGTATTTGTATCAAGATTTTACTTTTTATTTAGTTTTAGTCAACGACAACTCTTTCATTTGATTCACCAAGAACAACTTATCTCTCACACTTAACCGGAAATCAATTCGAGAAGATACCGAGAAAACGAACTTTCAACTAATAAAAATCCTTGTAGATTTTTCGGTCAAAGATTAACGAAATTTTCCCGAGCGACATGTTGCCCGGGATATCCTGGTCAAATTTGACAAAAAAAATAAACGTAAAACTTAGCAGCAAAACTTCTCGCCGGATATTCCCGGGCAACATGTCGCCTGAGATACTTTTGTCACTAATCGTGATTGTTTAAGCGTTGCGATTAGTGTTAATTTATATGTGACAAAATATCCCGGGAGACATGTCGCCTAGGAAATTATACACTAAACGTCAAAAGACGAACCAGTTAGATGGTTAACAAGTCAACGTATATGGAAATAAGCCCCAACGACTTATCGCTAGCAATACTCTGGTCAAAGTTTGATCGACACCAAAAATTTGGCGGGTATTTTTCTCGCTCACTTATCCCGTACGACATGTCGTCCGAAAGAGTTTGCATTAGAAATTATTCGGCTTTTAATTCACTACTATTCTTTAAATTTATTTTATAAATGTATATTTTATAAATAAATATACTTATAAAATATATTATTATTATTTAAAAACATTTTTTTATAAAATATAGTTGGTCGTGGTCTTTGATACATCTCGTACAAGGTTATCGTTGATGCAGTGAAAAGATGAAGGCATGGATATTTTCTATGGCGAAGTTGGCAGAAGCATTTTCCATCAAAATCACTACTTTTATACTATAAAAGCACATATAAAGATGTTGCTATAAAGCAAACCACACATGTTCTTGCTAACAGAGCCACAAGAATATCCCACGCTTACTTTTACCATCTCAACGACCAACAAACACATTTTTATTATGAAGATGGTGTCGTATGAAGCTATCATGTGTCCTTGTGGAAAAGGAGATGTAGTTCTGCGAGAATCGTATAAACCTAAAAGTCGTGGTAAACTATACTATGCATTTCCACGATCAAAGGTAAACAATAACATGTTTTTCATTTGTGTAATGTACGAATAGTTTTGTTAGTTGTTAAAGAGTATTCTCTTTACTCTTTAACAGCCTCATGAATAGTTTTATAGATGTGGATTTGTTTTATCAAAATAGGATCTAGTCAACTACTAGTTGGTTCTCCTAAAACGTCAACAACCCCACATTATTCTTTAGTACCTTTAACGACTCGTTTCTTCTCCATGCTCTTCACCGCCTCCAAGTTATTTTCTGGGAACTTTGAGAGATGTAGTATGTCCAAACTACAAGCTCTTGTTGGAAGGATAAATGTAATCAAGGTAACAGTACATGTTTACGCCCATCCCAAAAGCCAAACATGGCAATCGGTTGCACTACCGCACGACCTTTACGAGGATATGGAGAATATTTATTTGAACTCGCTTATCATATTGCACGTTTAGCATCTCGAATGTAATGTGTCTATTATCATGTCTATGCATCTACTATCGTTTTAAGGCGTCCATTTAAGTTTATATTTAAGTGTCTCTGTCGAATAAAACAATGTTGAAGTGCGTCTCTTTGTAAATCTCGTATGATTATCCATATAGAGTGTACAATGATACCATATTAACTCGTCCGTTGAACATATAATGCACAAAGATACCATATCCACTTGTTCTTTGAACATCTAATGTACAACGATGTAACACCCCCATTTTACCTTATAGCAGCGGAAGCTAATTTTTAGGGCATAACTATCAAAGTATCATAGTCATAATAACAGAAAATGCTTAAAAACATTTTTATAAATATTAACGTCATCAATCATTTATTCCGAGTTAATAAAAACAACTGTAATGTACAACACAGGTTTTTCCAAAAGATCTAGTTCTATTTTCTAGAATGATAACTTTATTCAAGACACCACTATCCGTAGCCCGCTAGTCCTCGTTCACCTGAAATATATGCCTTAAAGTCAACACAAAGGTTGAGCGAATTCATAAGTTTTTAAACAATATTTGAATACAAGTACGACTCTAGGGCTACATTATTATACACCCAACTTTTTAAATTCATCAATTCATATTGCACTAGCTCATGACCCCGTAACTAGACATTATCAGGCAAACCCAAAAAGTTTGCCCTTAAGTAGGAAGCTTGTTAGATTATCCTAAATGCAAAATAAAGCATATATGTTTAGCCTAGGTAGGAACCATTAGCTGCTAGCAAGTGCGACTTACCCAGATAGGAGATGTCAGCCTCCAATAGTAATATTCACAATATTAGCGCTCATCAAATGATTAGCGGTCCACGATTAAAAGGGGCTTAACGGAAACTAGTAAACGTAGTGTCAATATTCATTTAGGTAGCATATAAAAACACTTGTATTCCAGTTTTAGCATATATCCCCCTCACGGGTTTTCAAATCATTAATAAAACTTTAAAAGTGAGGCTATGAACTCACCTTAGCCTAGAGAGTCTTTGATTAAATCACCTATACCCAATCACAACCTTCTCACAATATCTGAGTTAACACACAATATATAGATATATCAAGTCATACTCTCTGAGTTCAATCTTTTATTATTTCATGTATTTATTCTTTGATTCTTGTGTTTTATTATTATAGTATCATTGTTCAGGCCATTATACTTAGAAGCCATTCTATAAACGTTTAAGGAGCGAGGGCACTTTAAATCGTAAACCCAACCACTCAGTCAGAACGTAATATCGAGATGGTACATCTTTATACAAAGCTTGCTACTAACATAAAACATTATATTTTATTACATTTTATGTTCTTTAGTTTCAATATTGACAAAAATAGTCCTTATAGTTATATTTTAGCTTATTTACACTTTTAACCCTTTAAGTATATAGTTTCATTATATTACAATTTAATCCTTCAATATTTAACCTTAGGCTCTCAAACTTTCCAAATTTTATTATTATAGCTTTAAATTTCATAAAATTACACTTTTGGCCCAAAATGTGAAATAGTTTCAAAAATGATAGTTTTGGTCCCTATACTTGTAAAAATCATATAACTTCTTTAGAAATGTACCAAATGATCTAGGATTTTAAATCAAAGTTTCAAAAACTATTTATAATCATAATAAAAACATTTTATCAGAATTATAGCTCTTGAAATGGATTTTAAGTCATTATTTCATCTAAAATACAAAACTAGGGTTTTAAGACATCTTTAGCTTATAACTTTCATTTAAATTGATGAAATGACTTAGTTATTTTTGGATTATCTTTCTAACATAATTTTGGCATTATAACAAGTCCTATAATTCATTATAACAAGATCAGAGCTTGTTTAGTATATAAATTACCTAGGTAGCTCCAAAATGACTCTTTATGGCTACCTATGAACACTACTTGCTATCAAAGCATCAAGTGCTTCAATGGAAACCTTCTAGACATGGTTATTGGTCTTTTTGGATGTCCTAAGACGTTTATAGAAGTGGAAATGGAGAATAAGAAGGGGATACAAAGCAAACGGGGTGCAAGTCTTCAAGAAGTGATATATACGGCTCTATTTATAGTCATGGTAACACTGTTGGTCCCTTGTAATTCGTTATTACTTATTAACTTAAATAATAACTCTTACTTTGACTCAAGTGAGTTGTTTTTGTTGGGCCAATGAAAGTTTTAACTATGGCCCTGTCTAGATTTGTTTAAATTAGACTAAGTGTTGAAAGGTCGCTGAGAGGACCAGCAACAGAGACTAGACCAGTGGAAGGCAAAGCCTCAGCTGGCACACCAGGATCATTCAAGTCAAAGACAACGTCAGAGAAGTCGAAGACAATCTGAAGTCAGACTCACCAGCGATTATGGATAGCTGGGATGTCAAAGGAATGCACTGGTGTTCAAGGATCTCTGAGTTGACAACACTCAGAGATCACTTAAGAACCCTAGAGACTTGGTTTAAGCAAAGCTTATCCAACCCTTTATAGTTTAGGCGGGAGAATCTTACAAGTGTTTTGAGCGGGACAAAACAAGAGATTCAAGTCAATGCCTAGTACGACCTAGTGGGACAAAGGTGAACAGTTGGCAGAACTGTTCACCTAAAGTAGTTAAAGGCATGTCTCGATTTGGACATGCATTTAATACGTTCTACTCTTCCATTCAGAAGATGACACGTATCAACTACCCCCACTAAGGATACAACCTCGTACCACTATAAATAGGGGATGAGAAAGAAGTTAAGATTCAACCCTTGTGCTTAGAATCTTTATCTAAGTTCTTTCTCCCACTAGAACCACTGAGGCCTCAGCTGTCCATCAGCGACTCGTTGGTTCTCTTGTAAACTTGAGTCTCGAATCAAGTTTACTTGTTCTAGGGTTCATTTCTTGTTGTTATTCAACAGGTGTATTCATAACACTTTGTAATACTTTGTTGATAATAGTTAATAAAGGATTACTCGTTTGAAAAGTATATCTATTGTGTGTTATTGTTTTCGTGTCTTAGTTTCAACAATAATTGTATTTTGGGACTTTCAATTGGTATCAGAGCGGTTTGATTTATAAAACCTTTCTAAAAACCGTTCTAGTTTTTAAAATCAAGATCCAAATATGATTGAAACTATCCCACCACCGTTTGGTCAATCTAACCAAGCAAATACTTCAACAAACGCTCCAGCCACCACATCTACTACCATGCCTACACCCGTTGTAAGCACTGGTGTAAATGAGGATGATCTTCCACAACTTCTTGATAATCGTGGAGGGTCACATGTGTCTAATGTTCCAGCGTTTGATGAAGAAGATTTCTCAAGTTGGAAAAGTGAATTTCTTATATACTTAGATGGCCTAGAACCCTTCTTGTTTGAAATCTTAGAAAATGGTCCGTATGTACCACTGGCTATTTCCTCTACACCAGAGAGACCCATTAAGAAACCTGTTAAGCAATGGTCTCCCGCTGATAGACGTCTGGCCAACCAGGACAAGAGACTTAAAAGTATAATAGTCTCTTGCCTACCCAAGAACATTATGAAGTCCATCATCAAGTGCAATACCGCACAAGAAATGTGGACTGAGTTGGTTCTAGGGTATGAAGGACCAGAAGAGACTAAAGAGACCAAAATCCAAGCATTAAGACTTATGTTTAACGCTTTCAAAGCCTTGGAAACTGAAACTGTTTCTCAAACTTACACTAGACTTAAGATCTTGCTGAATGATTTAGGTAACAATGGTGTTGTACTACCCAAGGCTGAGGTTAATGCCACATTTGTAAACAGCTTGCCTAGGAAATGGCTTAGCCTTAACCAAACCCTGAGAGCAAATAATGCCATAAAAATGATACTCTTGCTCAACTATTTGGTAGATACAATTATGAAGAAGGACTGATTGACTCTATTTACAAATCAGAGACTTATAGGTTTACTTCTCCTATATCTGGGTCAAAAGCTCTTGTTGCTAACCACTCTTTTCAGGATAGTGACTCTGACGTGGAAGAAGACACAAGAAGTAGTCAAGAATTCCTTGATGAATTACATGCTGAATTCCATGACAGAGCCCTCTTAGCTGACCAGAAGAGATACTACAAAAGATCTGGTAGAGTTGGTGCTGCCAAGATTGACAAATCCAAAGTGTCATGTTACACTTGTGGAAAGACTAGTCATTTCCAAAAGGACTGCTGGTCAAACAAGACATCTTCTCCCAGTTTTCCATCATCCAGCAAAACCCCCAACAAAAAGAAGTTTTCTCCCTCACCTTTCAAGCAATCCTCTCTCAGTGACTCTGAGGGTAAAAAGGACTACAAGGTAAAATACAAGGCCTTGAAAGCTGAGCTGATCAAACTCAATCAGAAAGCTGATGATGCTGCCAAGAAGAAGGATAACAAAAAGACTGAAAAAGGTCTAATAGCTGCTTCGTTTGACTGGGATGATGAACCCCTCACCTCTGAGGATGAAGGAACCACCACCGTCAGAGCCTTCATGGCTGTTGCTGATGAAGAACCAGCGGTTGGTAAAAATGAAGCTAGATCAGGTCAATGGGTTGACATCACAATGAAAAAGGTACAAAGATTACTTTCCATGCTTGAGGGTCCTGACAGAGACCATGTCAGTGATTACACTTTAGTTGACCTCCATTTTGTTGAAGAACAAAGGAAAAATCTGTTAAATAAGTTTCAAAATCTCAAAAATGAGTTGAGTCTTTGTCAATCTGAATTAGCTAATCTCAAACCTTTTGTGAACATCGCTAATCAACTTCAAAATGAGGTCAGCAAGTTGTCCATTGAAAATGAATCTTTAGCTGATGAAAACTCTGAGTTGAAAAAAACCATTGAAAAATGGAACCTTGCCCAGTCCACTGTGGAAGAAATAGTTGCTGAAACCATTCCAGGAGATGTGGTTCAAGCCATAGGGGGTAAGGGTAGGTTCAAAAACCACATTCCTGTGCCCAGTGTTAAATTTGTCCCATCAGAAGTCACTTCTCCTATCTCCACCTCTGTGGTTGAGAAGGACTCTGACAAAGAATCTGACGCATCAGCTACTCCCAAACTTGCTGGTGCTAACCCATCAGATTCCTTGCTTGGCCCAAAACCAGTTCTCAAAACCTCTGGGAAACTCACTTCCAAAGTTGCTGATAAAGCACACAAGAAGGTTTATGTGGCCAACAACACTGACATACCCACTTCTTCCTCCGAAGAGTTATCTCCCACCAAGAAACTTCTCCTCACCCTGATGGAAGAGGTAAAAGGGTTGAAAGAAAAAATCAACCCCAAGGATAGCAGTCCTTCTGTTAACTCCCTTGGTGAAAGCTCCAGCAGCTCAAAGGGGAGAACGCTATTCAGGCCTTGCAAACACTGTGGGTTCAAAAATCATTCCTCAGATGATTGTTCCAAGAGACCCAAGTGTATCACATGTGAGTCCACTGAACACTCTTCTAGAGAGCATGAGGAGATCATCGCTGTTCAAAGAACTCGAACACAGCTTAGATCTAAAACTCCTCACAGGCCCTCTAGAAGACCTGAGCAACCAAAATCCAGAGAAAGTTCTCAGGGATACAGGCCTAATCCTCCCTGCAAATATTGTGGCTTTTATGACCACCACTCTGATGAGTGTGAACATTACCCTGGTTGTGACATCTGTGGCAGCATGCGACATGAAACTAGTTATTGCAACCAAAGAGGGGGAGAAAGGCCCAGAAGACCCAATGTCGCCAGTCAGCGACAACATGGACCCACTGGAAAGTGGGTTCATCATAGAAACTAATCTGGTTTGTTATATCTATGCAGGCATACCTAAAGAAATCTGTTTGGTATTTGGATAGCGGGTGCTCCAGACACATGACAGGAATTAAACAATATCTGCATAGATATAAGAAGGAGCCTGGTCCAAAAGTGGTCTTTGGGGATGACTCCTCAGGGGCCACTGAAGGATATGGCTCAGTGGATTGCAATGGATTAACCTTCACAAGGGTCGCTTATGTAAATGGTTTGAAGCACAACCTAATCAGCATCAGTCAACTCTGCGATGCTGGGTTCAAGGTTCTGTTCTCTAAGACCCAAGGAACTATCTTCAATCAGAACGATGATGTCGTTCTAATTGCACCCAGAAGAAGGGATGTTTATGTCATTGATATGACATCATCCCCTGAAGGAGAGAACACCTGTCTCTTTGCCAAAGCATCTGATAGCGAAAACTGGCTCTGGCATAAGAGACTCTCCCATCTCAACTTCAAAAACATCAACAAACTGGCAAAGAATGACTTGGTAGCTGGACTTCCCTCTCTGACCTTCAGCAAGGACAGACCCTGCTCAGCCTGCGAGAAAGGGAAGCATCACAGGGCTTCATTCAAAACAAAACAATCATTCTCCATTAACAAGTGCCTTCATCTTCTTCACATGGACTTGTTTGGACCAGTTAAACCTCAATCCCTCAATCACAACAAATATACCTTGGTCATTGTAGATGAATTCTCCAGATACACATGGGTATTCTTTCTTAAGAGAAAGAGTGATGCTGCTGAAAGAATCATGTCCTTCATCAGAGAAATAGAAAACCTCAATGACTGCAGGGTAAAGGCTATCAGAAGCGACAATGGCACAGAATTCAAAAACCATGCCATGGAAGCCTTTTGTGATGAAAAGGGTATATCACAGAACTTCTCAAACCCAGGAACCCGTGAACAAAACGGTGTCGCTGAAAGAAGAAACAGAACACTCATTGAAGCTGCCAGAACAATGCTCAGCGAATCTAGACTTCCTAAACAATTCTGGGGTGAGGCTGTGTACACAACATGCTACACACAAAACAGATCCATTATTGTGAAGAGACATGGCAAGACCGCTTATGAAGTGTATAGGAAGAGAGCCCCTGATGTAAGCTACTTCCATGTCTTTGGTTGCCCTGTTTTCATTCATAATTACAAAGATCACCTGGGTAAATTTGATGAAAAATCAGATGATGGATTCTTCCTTGGATACTCTCCCACCTCCAGATCCTTCAGAGTATTCAATATTCGCAGGCAATAACTAGAAGAGTCCATTCATGTCACCTTTAATGAAGCTGACGCTGTCATAACACACACCAACTCAGAGGAATGTGACATTGACTTCAACGAAGTCAAATCTTATCCCAAAGATGATTTCTCAAATCCCAAGGAATCATCTCAAAGTCGTCACAAGGATCTCCCATATGTTAAAGCTTTTGATCCTCACTCCATCTCTGACATCACTCCAGAGACTGTTGGTGTTGAATCTCTTACTCAAATCTCTGAAGAAAATGCTGATCCTGTCACTTTAGATATTCAATCAGATGAAGAGATCATGAACGAAGAGATTACATGTGATGAACCTCCATCACTCCCTGAACTTGAAGTGACTCCTGATCCCACAGAGACTCCTGCTCCACAATCCAAATGGAGTAGGAACCAAGATATTCTTCTAGTTAATATTCTTGGAGAACCCTCTGAGGGAGTCACCACCAGAGGAAAATTAAAAACTCTGGAAACCGCCTCTGCAAATGAATGTCTGTTTGCAAATTTTCTCTCTGAGGATGAACCTAAGAACGTTGCTGCTGCTCTGCTTGATGAAGGCTGGGTTGTTGCCATGCAAGATGAACTCAATCAGATCAAGAGAAACAAGGTGTGGACTCTGGTTAAAGCTCCAGCTGGTAAGCAAGTGGTTGGAACAAAATGGGTCTACAGAAATAAAAGGGATGAAGCTGGTATGATTGTAAAAACAAGGCTAGGCTCGTGGTGCTGGGATATAACCAATCTAAAGGAATTGATTATGATGAAACCTTCGCACCAGTGGCCAGATTGGAAGCCATCAGAATCTTCCTAGCCTTTGCAGCTTATATGGGTTTCATGGTTTATCAGATGGATGTGAAGAGTGCCTTTCTCAATGGGAAACTTGCAGAGGAAGTATATGTCAGTCAACCCCCAGGGTTTGAAAACAGTGACTACCCAAATCATGTCTGCAGACTTCACAAAGCACTCTATGGGTTGAAACAAGCGCCCAGAGCCTGGTATGAAACTCTCTCAAAATTCCTTCTTGAAAATAAATTTGTCAGAGGTACCATTGACCAAACCTTGTTCACCTATAGGTCCAAGGGTGACGTCATTTTAGTACAGATTTATGTGGATGACATAATTTTTGGTTCAACCAATGTTATCTTGAGCAAGCAATTTGCCAAACTAATGACCAAAAAGTATGAAATGAGCATGATGGGGGAACTAACCTTTTTCTTGGGTTTTCAAATCAAACAAAATTCCAAAGGAATTTCTATTTGTCAAGAAAAATATGTTAGAGATTTGCTCAAAAAGTATGATATGTCTGACTGTGCATCAGTGAAATGCCCCATGCTTCCTCCCAATAACTTGGGAGCTGATGACTCAGGGGTCTCTGTTAATGAGACCTTATATAGAGGCATGATTGGGTCACTGATGTATCTCACAGCAAGTAGACCAGACATACAATTCTCCACCTGTCTCTGTGCTAGGTACCAAGCTAACCCCAAGGAATCCCACCTTGTAGCTGTCAAAAGAATTTTCAGGTACTTAAAAGGATCTCCCTCATTGGGTCTCTGGTACCCTAATGGTTCAGGCTTCGACCTTAAAGCCTACTCCGACTCAGATTACGCAGGGTGCTGCCTTGACAGAAAGAGCACCTCTGGTAGCTGTCAAATCCTTGGAGGAAAGTTGGTATGCTGGAGTGCAAAGAAGCAAAACTCTGTGGCTATGTCATCAGCTGAGGCTGAATATGTTGCGGCCGCTGGTTGTTGTGCTCAAGTTCTCTGGATGAAAAGTCAGCTGGCTGACTATGGAATTAATTATGAGCAGGTTCCCATATTCTGTGACAACACCAGTGCCATAGCCATCTCCAATAATCCAGTACTTCATTCCAGAACCAAGCATATTGACATCAGGTATCACTTTATCAAAGACCATATTCTAAAAGGTGATATTGAGCTACATTTCATACCCACTGAGTACCAGCTCGCTGACATTTTCACTAAGCCGCTGGCTGAGCCAAGTTTTACCAGGCTTGTCGCTGAGCTGAGAATGCTCAATATTGGCAAATAAATCTGATGATGACCGCGATTATGGATAGCTGGGATGTCAAAGGAATGCACTGGTGTTCAAGGATCTTTGAGTTGACAACACTCAGAGATCACTTAAGAACCCTAGAGACTTGGTTTAAGCAAAGCTTATCCAACCCTTTATAGTTTAGGCGGGAGAATCTTACAAGTGTTTTGAGCGGGACAAAACAAGAGATTCAAGTCAATGCCTAGTACGACCTAGTGGGACAAAGGTGAACAGTTGGCAGAACTGTTCACCTAAAGTAGTTAAAGGCATGTCTCGATTTGGACATGCATTTAATACGTTGTACTCTTCCATTCAGAAGATGACACGTATCAACTACCCCCACTAAGGATACAACCTCGTACCACTATAAATAGGGGATGAGAAAGAAGTTAAGATTCAACCCTTGTGCTTAGAATCTTTATCTAAGTTCTTTCTCCCACTAGAACCACTGAGGCCTCAGCTGTCCATCAGCGACTCGTTGGTTCTCTTGTAAACTTGAGTCTCGAATCAAGTTTACTTGTTCTAGGGTTCATTTCTTGTTGTTATTCAACAGGTGTATTCATAACACTTTGTAATACTTTGTTGATAATAGTTAATAAAGGATTACTCGTTTGAAAAGTATATCTATTGTGTGTTATTGTTTTCGTGTCTTAGTTTCAACAATAATTGTATTTTGGGACTTTCAGTTTTAACAACAGATAAGAACTATGAAAGATTAAAACAACAATACCAATATACTTTTCAACGTATAAACTTTTATTAGAATCAAATATATAATTTATAACCTACTTTGTTTGCGGAATAACAAAGTGTTTGAATGACCATGGGGTTTGATCTCCTCTAATTAAACGTCTAACTAAAGTTAAAGTCTAAGCTCCAATCTAAACGTTCATATGCATCTTGGCTATACGGTTTAGTTGGTATCAAGAGAGAAAGTTTTTCAAGAGTTTAAGCTCTTGTATTGGTTAACCCTTTCTCTCCCAATGTACACTCCTTATATAGGCAGTGTAATTAGGGTTTGCATTTTGCATGTTCCAATGCATGGGTTTATCTAATGGGTGGTTGATGCCCATGCTGGATAAATAGTAAAAAGTACATATTAATCTATTCTAGAAAAGATAAAGGTTGTACTTATATCTATGTATACAAGCAACCTACTTTGACTTAAAGTTATCTTTTCCCGCCTAATGCAAACCATCAGAATACTGAAGAGTCTCCAGTATCCTAGAGGAGATCGACATCATTTAGTTTGGTATTGTCAAGCCAAACTGAACTGGATGCCCTTCTTCAGTCCTTGTTCTTCAGCAACTAGACCACCTAGTATTTGAAGCAAAGACTCCTTTGTCTTCTAAGTTCACTGGAAGGGGAGTGCTGAACTTTCTTCAACTATAAGGTCTTTAGTAGAAACTTTGTTCCTCTGGTCATCCTTCAGCAGACTGGCCTTACTACTGAGCATGAAACACTTAGGGGGATTTTATATTCAAATCCTAGAGTTGCTTCAGGGTCAGTAAATATTGACCCGACAATCTCCCCCTATTTGGATATACAAATAACCTAAGTCTAATGTCAGTAGTAAGTGAGCATAACAACTTCTTCTTACTTGCAATGAACAGTTAATAACTTATAAAGATTAGATAATCATTTATTGAATAACCTAACAAATTACAACAAAAATATTACAAATGATTATTCAGTTTTCCTTTGGCCTAAGTTCTTCAATGACAGCGGTCTGTACTGATGGATCAAAATTTCTGATGTCCAGTATTGATAGTAAGCACATGCTGAATGTTTTTGCAGCTTTAGTGAGTCCTGGACCACCATGGTGAGCAAAGAAGATTTTCTGAATATTTCCAAGAAATTCATTGTTTAGATCATCAAGATCACTAATACCCACAAAGTCCTGTTGTTCATGATGGTTGAACATAATCATTCCCAATTCTGGTTCTTCTAACACATGTCCAAGAAGATGATTTTCAAACTGAACAAGATCTTTGTATTTCTTGGTGGTGACAAAGATGGTTGAACAAGATTGGCTCTCTTGTTCAGTTCTAGAATTGGATCTTGATCCTCCAGTGAGATTTGGTTGTTGATGTTAAAATGTTGACTAAGCCTTTCATGATTTCTCAGAAAGTGTTCAATTCTTGTGCGAACTTCTACCCATCTCCTGGATGTTTTCTTTTCA
This sequence comes from Glebionis coronaria, assembly GCA_025667525.1. NCBI lineage: Eukaryota > Viridiplantae > Streptophyta > Magnoliopsida > Asterales > Asteraceae > Glebionis > Glebionis coronaria. The sequence goes on along the minus strand of JANFOE010001265.1, from coordinate 156,195 downwards.
ATGATTCTGCTCATCTCCAGCCATTCAGTATAGGAGAGCTCCTTCCCTTGGAAGTCATCTATGATCTCATCAGCCCTATCAGACTTATAGAACTTTAGATTGATATCTCCCTTGTAAGTCATCATGTCAATGTTTGTGATTTCTGAGAGACATCTTCTGTTCAACCTTGCTATATAGAATTTTTTGTATAACATCTTTTTCTTGAAGAGGCCTTCAACCTCAGATTTTCCAATTCTTTCATATAAGCTCATCTTCAGATCTCTGAGCTTTTCTTCATTTTGAAGCTTGTGAATTTTATCAAGTTGAGTGGCCAGCCCAGACTTAATAATTCTTTCATATAATGTGAATTCACCTTTGCTTTTGGGTTTGATGGGAGGTGACCCGTTTTCAGATGATTTAGTGCCAGTGGTAAGGCTATTAATATGAGTGTCCTTAGCTGAAGACTCCCCCTTAGTCTTAGTTGGACTATCTTCACTGAAGGTAGATACATACACCATAGGTTGTTTTTGGGCCTTCTTCTGTGCATGTTTCTTAAAAAGCTGTTGAATAGTGACTTTCTCCCCCTCAGCAGAAGAGTGCCCTGCAACTTCTGATGAACCCCCAGCAGGTAAGCATGCACATATAGAGTCTAAGGTGGATGATATCTTGGTTAACATTGCTGGAACATTTGTAAGAGCATTCAGTTTCTGTTGAACGTCATCAGATAAGTTTAGCTTTTGTTGTTCCAACAGACCCACCCTATCCTTGATCTTGGACACTAAATCACATAGCTCATTAAGCTGATTAGGAATCGGCTTGAATTCAACAGGGAGCTCAAAAGATGCAGCATTAATAGAGTCTATGAGGGAGGTGATCTCTCTGTTGATAGAAGTGGTAGTGGCCACATCTTCCACCAATGGCTTCAGTGCAGTGAGAATTGCATCTATGATTTGTTCAGCAGTGGGAGGAACTGGCCGTTAGTTAAGAGTAATGAGTTCAGCATCAGCAATAGCCTTTTCTTCCTTGAGCTTGGTCACCTGTGATTGTAGATCCAACACTTGATTTGTCAGTTCATTTACCTTGACGGTTCTGGGGGATGGAGGCTTGGGAGTTTGATCAACAACTTCATCTTCAGATTCACTATCATCAAGGTTATCTGGAGCTCTTTCACTTAGCCCCAACTCCTTTTCCAAGTCATCAGCAGACATGCTGAAAATAAATGTAGGCAAGTGTCCCCACTTGGCGCCAGTGGAGAGAGGCACTTCCTTCATTGTCTACTGATCGCCACCTTCAGCGTGCTGGTCAGTTTCAAGTCCTTCACCACCAGGGTTGGTTTTACCGGATGGATCCTGAGAAAGAGTCCCTGATGAGTTAAGATCAATGATAATGTTTTTGGTTCCTTTAGTAGAACCCTGTTGTGGGGGAACTACATCATTAGAAACAGATAGGCCAGGGTCAGTATCAGCTATTGGATTTGCTGACACATCATTCCCTGATGCAGACTCAGAGTGACAAATGGTCGAGATTGGTAATGAAACTTGAGATGCATTCAGATTTAAATTGCTTACCGATGCTGACTCCACTATATCGAGTTGAGGGTACGCTCTATCTTCACCATTCTCTCCTAAAGAAGTTAAGAGATGGGTTGCCTTCAGGGCCTCTTGATGCATGCCACCTTCAGTAGAGACTGATGGTGGCGGCTGGCTTGGGTTCTGGTCCTTGACCGAGGACTTTTGTTTCTTCAAAGCTTGGCCTTTAGGATCATCAGAATGCTTCTTTGATGAAGATTCTGTGAGGTGCCTCCTTTTCTTAGAACCACGTCTACACTTAAGAGTATTCACAAACGTGCTCTTTTGACGTGGTCCAGAAGAAGCTCCAGACTTTGTGCCTGTTAGATCCCCTTCTCTAGTTGGAGAAGTGTCTTGTGGAGCTTTAAACACTACTAGAGCATCTGATGAGAAAATGTCCAGCATGGGCTGTGTGAAAGGAGGTTCACTGGTGCTGATTGGAATGTTCTAGCGATTGGTATCAAAGATTTGAAAAACAAGTTGAACACCTTGGTTCTTTGAGTACTCTTAACCAAATTGGTCAGCAAAAATGAGGGACAAAAATCTGGTGTAGACCACATTCTTTTCCCTAGTTTTAATCTCCATTTTTCCATGGAGATCTTCAAAGATTAATTTTCGAAAATCAGCTTTTATGCCCTTTGCTAGACAATACAAAATCAAGGCATCCTTTTGGTTGATTTGATCAAGCCCACCAGTTTCCCACCCAGACACTCAATTAAGATGGACATCAAAAGTTTCCACTTAGGTGGTAAACAACTTCTCTTCAACCCCTATTTAACACCAATCTCTTCAGTGTATCCAATTTCTCTAAAAAATGTTTTGACAACAGAGAGATTATTGGGAACAGCTTCATATTTGCTAGAATCCTCCAAATAGTTTAACCCTAAAACCCTTCTAAACATCTTTAATTTATTTTCCCATGAATACCCAAAGTTGTACACACAAACTCAATAGATTTGTTGTTCTTTGACCCTTGTGCTGTGAACCAAAATTCTTTTAACACATTTTCAAACATAACCCCTGGATCCTTGAACAAGGCATCACGAATCAGACATTTGGATAAAAAGTTTAGTACTTGTTTTCCTAGTTCAGATGTTAGGGTTTCTGGTTTGATCAAGGTGATGTTGTTGGGTTTAAAGAATATGTCCTCGATGGGATAGTTTACGTGGATGGAAGAATTGAGGATGATCTCAGTCTCTTGTGGTTGTGAAGAAGATTCGGCAGCCATAGATGTTTGTTGTGTGTGCTTTCTTTTGAAAAGAGGGAGAGAGATTTATGTGTGTGTTTTTTTGAAGTTTTTTTTGCAAATGATATGAATCATCAATCTTTAAAAGATATATGTAAACACTTTTTTAAACTGATTTGTAAAATTTTCTAAAACATTTGAAAAGAGAATGAAACTTTTAGGGTTTCTTTTGAACAAATGGCACAAACTCTCTTATTAATGTTCTGAAAAAGGTGATGATTTTTTGTTGCTTTGAACAGTGAAACGCCTCATTGTGTCAGAAGGTTGTTGACTGTGATATGGACGCTTGAAATTTCCTTAATTAACAAATGACACCTTTTTGAAAGAATGTTTGTTTTATTCACAAGAAATTTAATGCTATTAACTATTTTGAATCACATGATTGATAGGTTTTAAATGATGTTGCTCAGATATGTTGAAGCTGATGGCAATACTTATGAGCTTCAGTGCGTCAGATGAGGCAAAAAACCCCATATACATGTTCACATAAGTGAACAAGACATATGACATTACACGCTCCTCTACTCAGGCCTAGCTACTCAGCTGTATTAAAAATTTGTTCAGCATTGCTGAAGGAACCTTTTGATGACTGGTGATTACTTGTTCAGCTTCAGTGAATCAGATAAGGCGACAAAACATCATATACACAATCACATAAAGTGAAATAGACACATGACATTGCACACTCCTTTACTCAGACAATGCTACTTAACGTTAATCAAAATCTTTTAAGAAATGCTGAACTTTCAAGCTTCTTCAGTAAATGTTGAAGGTTCAGGTTTTGTATCATCAATGTTCAGCATACCAAGCTCCATTATTAATCTTTTGAAAGTTGGTTCATCCAATGGTTTGGTGAAGATATCAGCCAATTAGTATTGAGTGGGGATGAAATATAATTCAGTGTCCCATTTCAAAATGTGATATCTGATAAAGTGATATCTGATATCAATGTGTTTTGTTCTTGAGAGGAGGACTGGATTATTGGATATTGCAATAGCACTAGTGTTATCACAAAAGATTGGTACCTTTTCATATTCTATGTCAGAATCAGCCAATTGGCTTTTCATCCAAAGAACATTGGCACAACATCCAGCAGCTGCCACATATTCAGCTTCTGCTAAAGACATGGCAACTGTTTGTTGCTTTTTAGCACTCCAACACACAAGTTTTCCACCTAGCAATTGACAGGCACCAGAAGTGATTTTTTTGTCCAAATTGCAAACAGCATAGTCATAATCTGAATACCCCTTTAGATCAAAAACTGAGGATTTAGGGTACCAAAGACCTAGACTTGGTGTACCTTTTAGGTATCTGAAGATTCTCTTTACAGCATTAAGGTGAGATTCCTTTGGATCTGCTTGGTATCTTGCACAAAGGCATGTAGAGAATTAAATGTCAGGTCTGCTTGAAGTTAAGTACATGAGTGACCTAATCATACCTCTATAATGAGTCTCATTGACTGATTGTCCAGTGAGATCAGGTCCTAAGTTGTTAGGGGGTACCATTGGAGTCTTTACTAAAGCACACCTGATATCATACTTCTTCAGCAGATCCTTGACATATTTTTCTTGATTGATGGAGATCCCTTGGTCAGATTGTTTAATCTGAAGACCAAGAAAGTATGTGAGTTCTCCCATCATACTCATCTCAAACTTGCTGGGCATAAGCTTGGAAAATTGTTTGAACAGTTTCAAGCTTGTAGAACCAAAGATTATGTCATCTACATAAATTTATACCAGAATGGTGTCAGTTTTAGATTTATAGATGAACAAGGTGCTATCTATTTTTCCTCTGACAAATTTATGTTCAATGAGAAAAGTTGAGAGAGTTTCATACCAAGCTCTTGGAGCTTACTTCAGTCCATACAAAGCTTTGTAAAGCTTGTAGACATGATTTCGTTATTCACTACTCTCAAAGCCAGGAGTCTGGGTAACATAAACTTCTTCTTTTTGGTCACCATTTAGAAATGCACTTTTGACATCCATTTGGTAGATGATGAAGTTCATGTAAGTGGCATATGCAAGGAAGATTCGTATGGCTTCCATACGTGCAACTGGAGCAAAGGTTTGATCAAAATCAACACCAGGCTCTTGATTGAATCCTTGGGCCACCATCCTAGCTTTATTTTTGGTCAGTGCATTGGTTTCATATCTTTTGAGCTTGTAAACCCATTTGGTGCAAGTGGTTAATTTACCATATAGAAGAGGAACCAATTTCCAGACTTTGTTTCTTTCAAATTGATTGAGTTCCTCTTGCATGGCGTCCACCCATCCAGGGTGTGTGAGTGCTTCAGAAACCTTTGTAGGTTCAATTATTGAGAGAAAATTTGCATAGAGGTATTCTCCAGATGAAGCTGCACTCAGTTTCTTTGCCATAGATCTAGTAACTCTACCTTCACCAGGATTACCTATTATGTTCACCAGCTATATGTGACTATTTTGAGTCTAAGATTTTTGTGGAGCTGGAGAATAGGTACTGGTATCATGATTAGAGCTAGAGCTTGGAAGTCCATGACATGGACTTGGGCTTGGAACGTCTCTAGTGTCTACTGAAGGATATTCAGCGGACAAGGGTTCAATCATTGGAGGGCTTCCTTCTTGGTCAAAAGAAGCATATCCAAGACCTAATTCCCTAGAGATGATAGGAGAGCTTTGAGCAAGGGGCTCAGATTGTTCTTCAGTAGCTGCATATGATTGATCATTTTGATCATGTGTGTCAGCATGCTGATTGTTTTGAGACCGACCATTTTGGTCATTTGTGTTTCCTTGCTGATCATTTTGATCATTTTGAGATTGATCATTATTTGATTCACAGCCATGTATGTGATACTAAAGGATTTCCTTTTGTAGGACTTGTCGTATCTTCAAATGGATCAATATAAGGGACTGAGTTGCTAGTTTGATATTTTTGAGAAGGGTCATAGTGATTAAATTCATCAGATGGATAATTTTGAGATTCATGTATATGAAGTTCATTATCTAATGGATTTGTAAAAGTGAGAGCCTCAGAACTTTCATTGAATGTGATGTGATAGGTTTCTTCAATACATTGTCTTCTTGTGTTGAAGACTCTGTATGCTTTAGATACTAGGGAGTATCCAAGAAAGTAACCATCATCAGATTTTTCATCAAACTTCCCAAGGTGATCCTTTTGATTATGAATGAATACTGGACACCCAAACACATGTAAGAATGTAATGTTCGGAATTCTCCCCCTGAAGACTTCATAGGGAGTCTTCATGTGTCTCTTCACAATGATGGATCTATTTTGAGTGTAGCAAGCAGTGGCTACAACATCAGTCCAAAAATGCTTAGAGAGCAGATCCAGCAAGCATTGTCCTTGCTGCTTCAATCAAAGTTCTATTCCTTCTTTCAGTCACACCATTTTATTCAGGTGTGTAAGGAGATGATAAATTTTGGGAAATGCCTTTGTCATCACAGAATTTGATTAGTGTGTGATTTCGGAATTCAGTGCCCTTGTCAGTTCTAAGTTGTTTGACATGAGTGTCATTTTGATTTTCAACTCTTTTGATAAATGACATTATGGCATCTGGTGCATGGCTTTTCTTTGTCAGAAAATATACCCAGGTGTACCTAGAGTACTCATCAACAAAGACAAGTGTATATTTTTCATGATAAATGGCCCTAGGTGATACTGGGCCAAATAAGTCCATGTGAAGCAAATGAAGACTTTCTTTGATTGAGAATGTTTTCTTTGTTTTAAAACTAGCTCTATGGTGCTTCCCTTTTTCACATGCTGAGCATGGTTTGTCCTTGGAGTAGACAAGTGAAGGAAGACCAATAACAAGATTTTGTTTTGCCAGCAGAGTTATTGTTTTGAAATTGAGATGTGAGAGCCTCTTATGCCAAAGCTAATTGGTAATATTGGAGGCTTTAGCAAAGAAGCATGTCTCCTGAGTAGAGATCATGTTTATGAGACAAACATCTTTGACTCTTGGAGCAATCATCACTATTTCATGATTGGAGTTGAAGATTGTACCTTTTTTGTCATCAAACAGCACAAGATACTTTGCATCACAAAGTTGACTTATGCTGATGAGGTTGTGCTTCAATCCATTTACATATGCTACCCTTGAAAAAACTATATCATTGCATTTTACTGAACCAAATCCTTCAGTAGTAGCTGATGAGTTATCACCAAAAACAACTTTGGGACCTTGTTCCTCCTTATACTTGTGCAGATAACTTTTGGTGCCAGTCATGTGCCTTGAGCAGCCACTATCTAGGTACCAAATAGGCTTCCTAAGATCACACTGCATAAGTTAAGGAAATGGTCAGTTTCATTTTGAAACCCACCTTTGTTGGGTGGGGGTTTTAGATCTAGAAGGTGTTCTAGATCTGAAGGTTCCTCTTGTTGAGGGTATGTGTGATTGCTCAGAAGAAGAAGAGGTCTGAACAGCTTTTTCTTTCTTAGCGTGGAGGACTTCACCTCTTTTGAACCACTCTATATGGTTGTGATCAGATGTAGTGTGGACATCGCTTCCACAAGTCTCACAACATTTGGTAATAGAGTTTGGGTTTCTTGGTTGAATACCTCTTCTGAGTGAGATGATTCGATTATGTCCATGAGTGTCATGGTCATAACTTCCACAAATATTACAAACAGGGTAATAGTGGCAGTCATCTGAGTGATGATTGCCCATACCCTAATGAATGCATGGTGGGAAAGGCATATTTCGCCTATAATGAGATGCTTTTGATTTGTCAGCATCAGCACTTGTTTTGGCCAGCATATACTGAGTTTGTTCACAAGTTCGATGGTCAGTCCTTTCACATTTTGTAAAATAAATCACTTTTAGGCAAGTTTCAATGAGATGGTTATTTATACCACATAAATCACAAGCCCTTTTGAATTGTGTCTCGTACTTGAGATGAGGAGAGTCTGAAGGTTCATCTCTGAATCGTGTTGGTGTTTGCTGCTGCCTGAGTGGAAATTTAAAATCATTGATCTCTTACATGACAAGAGACATTCTCTCATCTTCCTCAGATCTAGCATTCTTCAATTTATATGTTGAAACTGAAGAGGTAGTTCCCATATATGAACCTTCAGTATGAGCTAAAGAGTTCTTTGAAGTGTCAATTTTGACATGCTTGGAAGAACTACCTTTGTGTGTGGTGTGTGACTTGATGATAGACTGGATAGTATTGGGTCCAGTAGAGGGTTCAGCACCAGCCAGCTTATCCAAAGGAGGAAGTGGGGTACTTACTTCATTCTCTATATCATCATCTGAGTCATCCTCAGTAACTGAGGACTCAAACGGTGCTGAAGTGTCAACACTTGCTTGAAACTCAGGAAGAAGGATTCGTCTAGTGTCATGATTGGGTAAATTCTCTTCACCTGACCTTTCAATGTCAGGGGATCAAGCTACCATCCTCATTTGAGGCTTTGACAAAGACGATAGGTTTGGTGCTGGAGGATCCTTCAGCACCAAGCATTTTGCTCTTTTGAGCAGGTATTTGTTCACTTTTGCATTGATTTACCCTATCAGAGTTTCTAAGCCAAGATTTAACAATATCTTTTGCTTCTTTTAGTTCTACTCTAAGAAAGTTATTTTCCTCCAAAATTTCTTTGTTTAATTGTTGAAAAGTAAGAATATCAAGTTTAGCTTCTTTTAGCTCTATTTGCTTACTTTCAAAATCTTCAAGTTGTAGAACAAGTTTGTGAAAATTTTCAAGCAAATTGTTTCTTTGCTCTTCAACAAATTTTAGATCAATGCACAAGTAATCAAAGACAAATTTAATGTCATCTTTATCTTCTAATTCAAGAAGAGTTTGTACCTTTTTTATTGTGACATTGACCCATTCACCATTCCTGGCACTTTCTCTGGTCACAGCATTTTAATTGGCCCCTTCATCATCAGCAAGTGCCATTAGCACTTTTACATTCACCATTTCATCATCATCTGAAGAAACATCTTCTTCATCCCATTCATAGGCTTCAGCAACAAGCCCTTTGTTCTGGTCTTGCCTGGGAGTCTTAGATGAGGAGCTTTCAATACTCATTAAGGCTAATCTAGCCATGATTTTTTTATATTTGGCCTCAAAGTCTTTTGCTAGTCTAAGTTCAACCCTACTTTGCTGAAATGGAGTAGAATCAATTTGTTTTGGTTGAAATGATGATTGACCAGATGGTCTTGATTGAGCTGGTGAGGAATATGAAGGGAGAGATGTTTTTGAATAACAATCCCTAGCATAGTGACCAGTCTTCCCACATTTGTAGCAATCAGTGTCAACTAAAGCTTTTGTGGAGCTAGAGAACTTGCCTCCTTTCTTAAAGAACCTTCTAGACTTGGCCAGAAGTGCTCTTTCATGAAATTCCTCTTTGATGTCATTCAGATATTCCTCACTAGATCTAGTATCTTCCTCATCATAAGGACTATCTTGGTAGTCTTGAATGACAGCCTCACTAAAGAAGGCTGTGGACAAGGGTGTAGCAATGGTTAATGCTTTACTCTTGCTTGAGCCTTCATAAATCCTATCAACTAGGTTTTCTTCATATTTAAGTTTCCCAAAAAGAGAGGCTAGATCACAATCTTTAATGTGATTAGCATTTCTCAAGCTTTGACAGAAACTGACCCACTTTTTTGGCAGTGCATTAACAAAAACTGTGTTGATTTCAAGTTTTGAAAGCTCAACACCATCATTCACAAGTTCATTCATAAGTTCTTTGTATCTGGTGAATGTCTGTGTGAGGGTTTCCCCTTCTTTGTGCTTGAAGGTGTTGTATTGAAGCTTTAAATCCATGATTCTGATTTCTTTTACATCAGAGGGTCCCTCATGATAAAGAATAAGGTCCTCCCATGTTGCTTTGGCTGTTTTACAATTTACAATAGAATTCATTTGGTCATCTGGGAGTACAGACATGATGAGACTTTTGAGACGTTGATCTTGGTTAGCAGCTTTTCTCTCATCAGCAGTCTATTGTACCTCAGGTTTTTTGTTGTCCCCAACCATGGGAACAAAAGGACCATTTTCAATGATTCCAAGGAATTAAGGTTCAATCCAACCATGTGGACATGAAACCTCTTCTTCCAATTTGTAAAGTTGGCTACCCCTAGTATTCAGGAGCAGCATTTAGTTGGCCACCCCTATATTCTAGGGTTTGTGGTATAACTTGAGCCATTTTGGATCTTGATTTGAAAACTTTTAAATGAGCAGTTTAATAAAATAAGAGTTTAACTAATCAAACTGCTCTGATACCACTTGTTGATCCCTTGTAATTCCTTATTACTTATTAACTTAAGTAATAACTCTTACTTCGACTCAAGTGAGTTGTTTTAACAATAGATAAGAACTATGAAAGATTAAAAAAAAAATACCAATATACTTTTCAACATATAGACTTTTATTAGAATCAAATAAAGAATCTATAACCCACTTTGTTTGCGGAATAACAAAGTGGTTGAATGACAATGAGGTTTGATCTCCTCTACTTAAACGTCTAACCAAAGTTAAAGTCTAAGCTCCAATCTAAACGTTCATATGCATCTTGGCTATATGGTTTAGTTGGTATCGAGAGAGAAAGGTTTTCCAGAGTTTAAGCTCTTGTATTGGTTAACCCTTTCTCTCCCAATGTACACTCCTTATATAGGAAGTGTAATTAGGGTTTGCATTTTGCATGTACCAATTTATGGGTTTATCCAGTGGGTGGTTGATGCCCATGTTGGTTAAACAGTACAAAGTAGATATTAATCTTTTCTAGAAAAGATAAAGGTTGTACTTATATCTAAGTATATGATTGTGGTAAATTACGACCTTTAGGAAAAGGAGCGTAAAAGCGGTAAGTATTAAGTGTACGTTTAGGAAAACGTAAACACTAATGACCCTAGTGGTGTGAAAGTTCGTTTCCCAAGGAGGTATATGTGTGTGAAAAACTTGTTAAATGTTTGAGGTTAATAATTGGTTTAGAAGGGGATGAGAAAAGAAGATGACGAAGACGTGAAATTAATACTACGACGACAAAACGTAAAACCGTAAAAACTACAAAAATAAAATTAATTCTAAAAATCACCAAAAATTCACCAAAAATCAAAATTAATAAACTAAGAGTTTACCAAAGATTAAAACTTTTTCAAACATTTTTAAATACATAAATATTCAATTTTTAAATGCTAATTAAAGCCCTAAAAATCAAATAAATTATCAAAAAGCCCAAATAAATATTTTTCAATTAGTAAACCTCTAAAATGACCTAAAAAGATTAAAAACAATTTTTAGAAATTTTTAAACTAATATAAACTATTTAAAATGATTTAAATACTGTTAAAACTTAAAATAATTATAAAAAATAATCTAAAAGTGATAAAATTATTCTAAAAGTTGAAAAATTCATATTTTAATGTATTTAAGCTAAGAAAAATGTAAAAAGTTGAATAATGTGAAATTTGAAAAATAATAATAAAATAATAATAAAAATCCAAAAATTATAAAAAATTCTAAAAACTTGCAAACTATTTTATTTTAACCTAAATAAACAGAAAATCAAAGTGAAATGACCAGAATACCCCTATTGAGCCCTCAAATGGGCCAAAACCAAAATCAGTCAACACTAATGGGCTTTTTAGCCCAAAAAGTCAAACCTGGCCCAATTAACATGGAAAAGCCCAATCTGACTCAAAATTTGATTCTAAACACAAATCTCTAAAGGCCCAAAAGCTGAAAGTGAGCTTATCACAGCTTATTATCCAAACAGCTTATCCTTATTGGGCTTTTTAGCCTATTAAGCAATAAGCTAATGCCATAAGCTCTAATTTGACACACAACCTTCTTTTGGGATGCTTATGAGATCTGTAAAAAGAAATTTTGAAAAAGCACACTCAATAAGCCAGAAATAAGCAAAGTAATATTTCACTAAAAGACAAAATAGTCGTTTTTGAGAAATAAAGCACCTCAGGACTTGATTCAACTTGCAAAATGTCACAAATGGACTTAATAAGCCAAAACAATCAACAAAATTTCAATAAGCAAAACCAATAAGCCAGAATAAGCCAATAAGCACTTATGAAAAAGTCAATTAAGTTGGTTTTCTAGTCAAACCCTAAAGTCAACCCACCAAATGCTCTAGTATGAACAAATGGGTCAAATAATGAGCACCTATTACAAAAACCAAGTTGTTGCTGGTTAAAATAAGCTATTATAGCTTATTGATAAGTTGAATCCCAATTAACACTAGCAGTGGCAACTAGCAGGGGAAAGGAGTTCCCACTGCTTTGACTATTTGACCAAGCTTTTTAGAGAGATTTAGTTGGATTCAATTGGAAACAAGGGCACCCTTGTGATCAGTGAATCACAAGGAGTCAATAGGAAAAAGAAAATCCAAATTTGGTTCACACAATAAGCCAGAATCAATCAAACAGTCACCAGATCATGCACAGACATATGAAATAAGCAGTTATGTACTTAATAAGCAGATTAAGCCTAAATAAGCCAACCAAACTCAACAGGATGCATAGACAAGCTATATAAACTATGAATAAGCACAAACAAACTTATATCAAACACTGAATCAAACTAAATAACAAGATCAAAGCAGATAAAGTTACTGATGAACAAGGTGCATATGCAGAAACCTATTTGCTGATCTAAATGACCACAGATCCAAATTCAAGCACTCAAATCTCTTCTCCTGGTGTAATTAACTAAGGTTTAGATCTTGTTAGCCCTAGCCTAAGCTTAGATCTAGGTGTCCTCAAAATCCTAGCCAATTTTTCCAAGTAACAAAGATTTTATACCCTTATTAAGAATCAAGGTGTTTCAAACCACAAAATGTGCAACAATATGACCAAGTGTATCAGATACACAAGTACTAATAACCACAAGCACAAACTAACACTTAACAAACCACAAATCCAAATTATGTAGTTGACCCAAACACCCCTTAAAAACCTGTTTTCACAATTTTTCAAAGGATTATCCAGTTCTAACCAACAAATCAAACCTCAAACACTTCAATAACATCAAACAACACCAGATTAACAATATTCAACCACAAAAAACACAGATTCACCAATAATCATGCATTAATCATAAGATTCAGAAAAATAAGAGAGAAATTGAAAAGGGAAGAAGGTGCAAACCTCCAAGACCTACATCCAGGCCCTGGATTGTTTGAGCTTAGGTACTAGCAGAACAAGTACCAACTTCCAATGCTGCTAAGATGAACAAACAAACAAGTGAGATCAGATAAACAATAACTTTCTGATTTTTGAGACCCAAGCTTTATCACTTAAAACCTTGCCTCAAAAACCTTCAAACATCAAAGTGGAACTCAGATTTAGGCTATTCAAACACCAACTTTTAACAAATATTAAAGAGATTTAACAAAATTCAGAAAATCAACTTTTATTAATTTAAAAAGGAATTACAAAGATTGATAGCCTAAAACTGGAACAAAATCTCTCTCACAGGTTGAGGAGTCTATTTATAGGCAAATGCCAAGGCTAGCACTATTCACAACCCCTAGAACTAAATTTCCTATTCTATCCTTGAGCCTTCTAGACGTTTTCTTGGTGTGAGCTGTCCAAAGTGATCTTGGATGTTCATTTTAGCTTTGGAATGAAGCAAGGAATCTTAGCTGTTGATTTTGACACGTCAGTAACTTGGAGGTGAAGTTGTCATGTGATTGGTTAAACGAGAATTGGGGGTGGGGTCCATAGTGAGTGGGATTAAGGGTTTTAAGGTTGGGATGTGTTTCTGCACATGTGAATCAAGTGTGTGCAAAGGTAATTGAAAATTACCCTAAGTTTAAGTGGTGTAAAATCTGGGTGGTGAAAAAGGTAAACAGTGATGTGTTTGATCCAAAATTGGGGGAAAGTTGTGTGTTTGGCGCATTTTTGGTTTAAATGTTTCCATTGCACAACTTTAGCCCTTGTTCTTTGGGAAATAATGTAAATCAAGTATTTCAGCCATCACAACTTCATTTCCTTTGTAAATAACTTTGCCAACTTTCCATTTTTGGCACAAAACTTTCCAACAATGTTTAAAAGGATTGTTTTTGCCATTTTAAGATTACTGAAGGGATGATCTTGGACATTGTGGATCTTCAAAGGTCTTCAATATAACTTTGACTTCATGAGGGACCATAATTGGCAATTTAGAGTTGTTGAGGGACTAAACTTGCCATTTCTTCAAAGTTGAAGGACCATTTGTGTACTTTTGACAAACTTAAGGGACCAAACTTGTAATTATGATTTCAAAAGGGTTTTAAGTGTCATTTCTTCATTCATTGAGGATTAATCTTGCATGTCTTCAATTCTTCAAGGGTATTTGTTGGATAAATCATGAACTAGGGCCTGGTTCTTTGTACGGCTTCGTTTCTCGTGTCCGTTTTTCCTTGTTTCTTATGATCTTTTGTCTTTTTCACGATATCCATACCTAAAATACACAAGTAAACAAACACAAGCATATATATATGGTATTTTATGACATTTTTATGCATTTAAAGCCCGAAAAGAATGATGAGATCATGTATAAATGCCATCTCATCACTCCCCCATACTAAGCCACTGTCGTGCCCTCACGCAAAGCTAGAATAAAGTATCTAAGCATCACCAAAGTTCAATTTTATTAACCTTTATTGAAGAGTAAAAAGACTTGCAACATACTACGAAGATGTGTAAAGACATAATGTATGATTTTCATCACGAAAGTGACTTTTAGGGTCAAAGAATAGAAACAAGTAAATGTCCCTTAGAGTAAACTTCGTCATCCTTGATTGTCATACATTCCATGCTAAGTGCAAAAACGAGATCATTGTTGGTACAAGTCACAATGCTAACACTACTCATACGTCCAAATTGTGTAATACTTTTTCTCCCGGCAATCCTAGTTATTATAAAAGGAAATGGGTTACTAGCATTTTTTAACTATTTGTCATGGATCACAAGTGATTCATATTGACTTATTTGAGTAGTTATTAGTCCGAAAGCAAAGTAGCACGATTTAATCGATAGTTAGCAGAAGGACAAAATCTTTTAAAACGGCTTCTCGTGTATCTCCTTAAGTTCATATCTTGACATAACTTGTTTCACGATTTGAGACCTTTCTCGGACTGATATTTAGCATGTACTTCACACTTCAAATCTTGGGAAGATGTTCTTGAAATTATGGTCTTCTCTTCACATATTTGGAATTTATTCACTTGACGTTTTTGAGAGATTCTTCATATTTGGACCACGACTTCATCATTTTTCTTCAATCATTACTTTGGATATTGATATAAAACGATCCGCCTCCTTTTCGGACTTGGATATATTTATCCTCATACCTTGTTAGGGTCTTTTTGGATAGACTTTCTCCATGATCTTTAGGGGAGTAATTGCTTTTCGTCGTGTGCCTTGATCCTTCATATTGATTTAGGAATAATGATACTTCACATCATCTTGGATCTTTAGCAAAAAATAGAGCTCATCGTGCCTTGTTAGGGCCTTTTTGGATGATCGCCAATCTTCGCGTCCCGCTTCAATAAGTTATGCCTTGGCTATGAACTCTATTCAACCCCGAGCAACTTTTAAACGATCTTGCGCTAGAGGCTAAGTAACCTTTCAAATCGTACGACCTTACTTATTGCAATTATGATTATTCCTAATGCATTGATCTTATTGGAAGAAAAAGCCACAATTAAAAACATATGAGTTTTTGAAAGAACATTTTCATGTTCTACGTTTAGCATGATCACTTGTCTAACTCTATCACTTCTCGTTCTTCACTATATAAAGACCTCTAATTAAAGAGACTCGTGAATACTTAGCCATGCAAGTCAAAATTAAGCCAAATTTGGATTAGCTTTTCATTAAGACTATATAAAATCAAAGTTTTGGGTTTTCAAGCCACCTATAGGATCTTGCACTTTCTTGGACCTTTTCAAGTTTAGAGAATGCATTTTATAGTTCCCTTGATAAGTGACTTTCTAGGATCAATTATAGGAACCTGCAAAAAGTTCTTGTTCTTAACCCGTATGAGTTAAGACTTTCGCGTTTTAAAGCTCCCTATATAAAAGTCTAGCAAAACTTGAGTTGAGCGGGTTAAGGAATGTAAATGGCTCCAAATGCCCATCAAGTCAAAAATTATCTCTTATTCTACCCATCAGAAAATATACATTCGTGTCTTAAAAACACTTATGAAAACTAAGAAAAATTTTAAAATTTGGCCATTTTTAGCCTTATTAGCAACAAAAACAAAACATTGGAAGTTGGAAAGCGTGAGGGCGTAGCAAAGCATGTACCTATTCAACCCCCATACTAAAAGCAAACATTATCCTCAATGTTTCGAGTCTAAGGATGGAACACCCCCATACTAGAGACGAAGAATCGAATGCTTAGGATCTAGCATGGAAAGGGTGATCAACAATATATCTAAAGCCGTTTATTAAGTATGCTAAAAGACAATTGTTAGAACAATAAAGGATATTGTCAATGGATTCGTGAAAAACTTCTTCAAGAAAACGATGGAGGCTCACGTAAACGAACACGAGAGTCTTCAATCGGAGATGATGATGATGATCTGGATAACACAATCACAAACAACCACGAGACAACGAGTTGGAAGGGTACAAGTCCCCTTATTAGTGAATAGTAAGCATAAAAGGATAAGCATGGGATCTCCCCCACGAGGCACCTCGTTTTTGATTACCGAGTCATGAGCTCGACTCGATCCCTTCAATGCTAATTATCTTTGGGGAAGGTGACTTGGTCGAGGGCAACCATTGAAGGAATTTCCCCACCAAAGTAGTGCTTAAGCCTATGTCCATTCACCTTGAAATTAGGACCATCATCTTGAGCTAGCTCGATGGTCCCATAAGGAAACACTTGTGTAATGGTGAACGGACCCGACCAACGAGATTTCAATTTCCCGGAAAATATCTTAAGTCTAGAGTTAAAAAGTAACACTTGATCACCAACGTTAAAAACCCGGTTTTTAATCTTTGAATCATGAAACTTTTTAGTCTTTTCTTTAAAAATTAGTGAATTTTCATAAGCATTGTCTCTTAATTCATCTAATTCATTCAATTGTATTTTCCGGTGATCTCCCGCGGTCTTCAAGTCAAAGTTTGCATGCTTAAGGGCCCAATATGCCTTGTGCTCCAATTCAAGGGGAAAATGACAATTCTTCCCATAGACTAACTTATAAGGAGTGCAACCGATAGGTGTATTATAAGCGGTCCTAAAGGCCCATAAAGCGTCATCGAGTTTGTCGGACCATGAAGCACGGTTTTCTCCAATTGACCTCTCTAAAATCCTCTTCAAAGCTCGAATCGAAACCTCGACTTGCCCACTCGTTTGCGGGTGATAAGCCGTAGAAAGACGATGAGTAACTCCATATTTCTTTAAGACCTTCTCGAAATGGTCATTACAAAAATGGGTTCCACGATCGCTTATAATGGCACGAGGGGTTCCGAACCGAGAGAATAGTTGCTTCAAAAACTTCACTACCACACGAGCATCATTAGTAGGCAAAGCCTTAGCTTCCACCCACTTAGAAAGGTAGTCCACCGCGACGAGGATATATTTGTTTCCATGAGACGATGGGAACGGCCCCATAAAGTCTATTCCCCATATGTCGAAAATCTCACACACTTGAATTATGTTTTGCGGCATTTCAACACGTTGAGACGATTTTCCTTGACGTTGGCACGAGTCACACGACTTCACAAGTGCGTGTGCATTACGATAGATAGAAGGCCAAAAGAAACCGGCATCGAACACTTTCTTAGCCGTGAGATTAGCACCGTGGTGACCACCCGTGGGTCCCTCGTGACAAGCTCTAAGGATATTAGAAGCTTCGGTACCAAACACACAACGTCGAACGAGTCCGCACAAACCCGAAAGAGATAAGGTTCGTCCCAAAAATAGAACTTGACGTCACGAAAGATTTTTCGCTTTTGTTGTGTCGTCATACCTTTGATTATGAAATTTCCCGCATGGTAATTTGCAATGTCGGCAAACCATGGGGTTGTGTCTTTAGAATTTACTACACCGAGAGTCTCGAGAGGAAATGTTTCGGTGATTTCCTTGTTCTCAAAAACATCTTTGTGGGGATCTTCTAGACGAGAGAGATGATCGGCCGCTAGATTCTCGGCTCCTTTTTTGTCAAGCACGGTGACATCAAATTCTTGGAGGAGGAGCATCCAACGAAGCAATCTCGGCTTAACATCTTGCTTAGCTAAGAGATACTTGATAGCCGAATGGTCGGTATACACGATGCTTTTAGTTAAGACGAGATTAGGTCGGAATTTCTCAAAAGCATAGACCACGACAAGGAATTCCTTTTCCGTTGTGGTGTACTTTAATTGAGCCTCGGTCATCGTCTTACTAGAATAGTGGATAGGACGGAAATGCTTGTCATAACGTTGCCCTAAGACGGCCCTTATAGCATAATCACTTGCATCGCACATGATTTCAAAGAGTAATTCCCAATTAGGAGCAACAAGAATGGGAGCTTCGGTAAGTTTCCTTTTGAGAGTTTCGAAAGCTCTAACACAATCCTCATTGAAATTAAAAGGAGCATCCTTCTCGAGAAGGTGTGTCATAGCTCGAGAGATTTTCGAAAAGTCCTTGATGAAACGAGATAAAAGCCCGCGTGGCCTAGGAAACTCCTAACTCCCTTAACGGTTTTGGGATGAGGTAACTTGGCGATGACGTCTACCTTAGCTTTATCGACCTCAATCCCCGCTTTCGACACCTTATGTCCTAAGACAATTCCTTGTTTACACATAAAATGACATTCTTCCCAATTAAGAACAAGATTGGTTTCTTCACAACGTTTTAACATTTGCTCGAGATTAGATAAACATGACGTGAACGAATTGCCAGACACCGAGAAGTCATCCATAAACACTTCCATCAACTTCTCGATCATATCATGAAAAATCGCCATCATACACCGTTGAAACGTACCCGGTGCATTAAAAAGTCCGAAAGGCATCCTACGATAAGCGAACGTTCCATAAGGACACGTAAACGTAGTCTTCTCTTGATCACGAGGGTCGATAGGGATTTGAAATTAACCGGAAAAACCATCTAAAAAGCAATAGAATTCATTTCCCGCGAGTCGCTCCAACATTTGATCCATGAAGGGCAAAGGAAAGTGGTCTTTACGAATGGCGTCATTTAACTTTCGGTAGTCAATACACACCCTCCAACCGGTCACAACACGAGTGGGAATTAACTTGTTGTTTTCATTAGGCACAACGGTCATTCCTCCCTTTTTAGGGACACAATGGATTGGGCTCACCCATGGGCTATCGGAGATAGGATAAATCATTCCCGCGTCAAGGAGTTTCAATACTTCCATTTTAATGACATCGTGAATTTTGGGATTCACCCTTCTTTGACTTTGAATTGCGGGTTTGTAGTCCTCCTCCATTAAAATTTTGTGAGTACAAAATTTTGGGTCATTACCCTTAATGTCGGAAATTTTCCACGCAATTGCCCCTTTATGAGCTTTAAGAACTTTCAAGAGCTCGGTTTTTTCATCATTAGCAAGACCTCTTGCAATAATAACCGGCAACTTGTCATCACCTTCCAAGAATGCGTATTCAAGGTGAGAAGGAAGATCTTTCAATTCAAGGATAGGTGGTTCCTTGATTGAAGATTTTGGTTCAACACTCATAACTTCTATCGGCGGAAGGAATGGTGGAATAGAAGTATCATCACTAATCAACACCTCATCTTCATTGTCGATTTCATTTGAAGTGAGATTGCCTCCTTGGAATGGAGTGAGATTTGGTGTAGAATTAGCAAGAATCGGATCCAAAATAGTGGGATTGCCACTTGACGAGCTATCGGAAAAACCTAACACTTCTTGTGAAAACTCATCGCAAACCACATCAACGATGTCAATGTGATTGATGGTAGCGATTGCATAAACATGTGAAGGTTTCGAGTTTTGAGTAGCGTTTATAACAAGTTCCTGTTCGTTGAATCTCAAAGTAATAGTTCTTGCATGAACGTCGATAAGCGATCTCGAGGTGTCTAAAAATGAACGACCTAAAATTAGAGGAACTTGAGGATCCGCGGGGATGTCAACTACTATGAAGTCAACGGGATAGTAGAACTTCCCCACTTTCACGAAAACATCTTCGGCTACTCCACATGCTAAAATCGTAGAATGATCGACCATCTCGATAGACATGTTCGAAGGAATAAGAGCCGGAAGCAAAAGCGATTTACAAATGGAAAATGGCATCAAATTAATGCTCGCACCAAGATCGGCCAAGAAGAGGCATTCTTTCATATCTTGTATATCACAAGGAATGAGAAACTTTCCGGGGTCACCAACTTTTTCCGGTATGCGGTTAAGATAAACCGAAGAACAATTAGCAAGCTTTGAAAGCTTTTCCTTATCGCTCATCATACTTTTAAAAGTGGAAGCGAAACGAGGCATATATAACAACGCATCAGCTAAACTCACATCAAAATTCACTTGTTGAAACATTTTTATAAAAAGCTCGATTTGTTGTTTGTTACGTTCTTGCAATTTCTCTTTGTTTCGTCTCGAAGGGTAAGGTAAGGGTGGTGTGGGTTGGACATTAGGAAACGGCCTTGGAATCTCGGGTTCCACAATTGGTATTGGTTCAACCATAGGTGTGGTTTGAGCGGTACTTCGTGGGATTGTAATGTGCTCCTTTTCGACCATCACCTCGGGTTCTTTCTTGATTTCCTTCTCCGTAGAAGTACTTGGATGAGAGATTGGTTCCTTGAAAGTTTTACCACTTCGTGTAGTAATAACCTTCATTTCTCCCTTCGGGTTTGCAATGGTATCACTAGGAAGACCACCCAAGGAAGAGGGCTTACACATGATTGCTTCAAACATTTTAGCCATTCGGTCCTCAAATTTTGATTGCCTAGCATCCGCTTTTAACAACTCTTGCTTAATCTCATGTTGTCCTTGTTCCATCTTTTGTTGGTTTTGTTGAAGACGTTGGACATTTCCTTCCATTTTATTTGCATAAGTTTTAAGTTCATTAGCAAGTTCGTTTTTAAGCTCGTTTTTCAACTCGGATCTTAAGCTAACCATCTCACGTTGCATGTTATCAAATTTAGCATCATTTGCTTTAGCATAATCCAAAAATTCTCCTTGAAGATTTTTAGTGTGAGCATTTTGAAAACCTTGTGTAGTGTTTTGAAAATCACGGTTTTGGTTTTGATTGGTGACTTGTCCATTCCCACTTTGATAATTCCCCTTGTTGTAGTTACGTGAATTGCCTTGATAATTATCACCTTGGTTGTTGTTTCGATAGTTATTAACATTTTGATTTGGTGGAGCTTGATTTGGGCGGGAACCTTGACCGTTTTGGTTGTAAGTTCCCGTTGCTACATAAGCACTCGAAGTGTTACCATCCGCGGTAATGCACTCGGAAAGATAATGAGCTCCACCACAAGACAAACAACTCTTAGCAACCGCGTTAACCGAAGTGGAATTTGAAGCTTCTTGAGCTTTCAAATGGGACATAAGATTAGCAAATCTATCAAAAAACCGATTTTCCTCATTAGCTTCATCATGTAAGGCATTAATGCTACGAGACGATGACGAACCCAAATTGGCAACACTCAGTGTGTTACGAGGGCTATAAACCTTAGATCTATTCTCGATAATCTTTAAAGCTTCTTCGATCGTTTTGCACAAAAAATTACCACCCGCTGCGGCATTCAAGTAATCTCGTTCATGATCATTAAGCCCATTATAAAAAGTATCAATTTGATGCAATTCCGAAAAATCATGGTGTGGACATTCATGTAACATTTCTTTAAAGCGTTCCCATGCCATTGAAAAACTTTCATTATTTCTTTGCACAAATCGTGAAATCTCATTTTTTAAATGTGTTGTTTTAGATGGTGGAAAAAACTTGTTTACAAACTTAGAAACGAGATCACCCCATGTCAAAATCGAATTTGGCGGTTCTTTCTCAAGCCAAATTTTAGCGGGTCCATCTAACGAGTATGGAAACAACATCATCTTAATGGCGTCATGTGGAACATCCTTAAACTTGCTAGTAGCGGTGAGACGATTAAAATTCCTAATGTGATAGTGTGGGTTGTCTTTCTCATGACCTCTAAACTTATTTGCTTGCAACATCGACATTAAACCTGTCTTAATCTCGAAATTCTCCGCAAGGATAGCGGGAATCACAATGGCCTCTCCAAAACCCTCGGTGGGTGCTTGTAGCAACTCCATCATAGTACGATTAGCTATGACGACCTCTTGTTCTACAATAGGTTCAACAATTGGAGGTTGTTCTTCAATCAACGTCTCTTGATTGGCTTGCTTTTGAAGACGTTTACGAGCACGTTTTGCTTGATTACGAGTGATCATAAACTTCATGAAGAATGGGAGGTGAGCAAAGAAAATTCTTTTTGGGTGTTTTGTGAATTTTCAATTTTTTTTGTGTTTTTGATTGTATTTATTTTTTTTGGATTTTGGTGTATCTTCGTAGACAACAATCTACAAAATATCTCCTCGAATCAAACTCTTGATTAAAGAAGCCTCAAAGGAATGAAAACGATCACGTGGAGTGAATGCCTTCGAATGACTTTAGAACTTTGGTGAAAACCAAATTGTTCAAGAGGTTTTAATCACAAAGAAACCAAGAAAATATATTATACGTAATAATACTTTGGGCGGCAAAACCCTCGATTAGCCTTCAATCTGAAAATACTCACAAGCAAGCGGGGAAACGAGGCGGCGCGAAGCACTTAAGAGCCTTTTTCCTTAGGGTATATTTTATAATACCCGCCTTATACCCACCTTATAGTTTGTATTTTTCAAAATCGAGCTTCACGAAATTATTTATCTATTTTTGCCTTTTTCTTTTTGTTTGAGATTCGAATACAATAATTAGGAGATCAAATCCCAATTAAGGTTGTGTTTTCACACTTTTGGAGATATTTTTTATTTGTTGTGATACTTAATACAATATAGTAATAATAGTTTCACAAGAAAAACCAAGAAAACCGATAATACGTATTAGTAGATTTCTACTAATACAAATACTATTTATGGTTAATATTAAAAACAACAATGCAAATTAATCACGACACACCTCCCCGGCAGCGGCGCCAAAATGATTGTGGTAAATTACGACCTTTAGGAAAAGGAGCGTAAAAGCGGTAAGTATTAAGTGTACATTTAGGAAAACGTAAACACTAATGACCCTAGTGGTGTGAAAGTTCATTTTCAAAGGAGGTATATGTGTGTGAAAAACTTGTTAAATGTTTGAGATTAATAATTGGTTTAGAAGGGGATGAGAAAAGAAGACGACGAAGACGTGAAATTAATACTACGACGACAAAACGTAAAACCGTAAAAACTACAAAAATAAAATTAATTCTAAAAATTACCAAAAATTCACCAAAAATCAAAATTAATAAACTAAGAGTTTACCAATGATCAAAACTTTTTCAAACCTTTTAAATAATTAAATATTCAATTTTTAAATGCTAATTAAAGACCTAAAAATCAAATAAATTATCAAAAAGCCCAAATAAAGATTTTTCAATTGGTAAACCTCCAAAATGACCTAAAAAGATTAAAAACTATTTTTAGAAATTTTTAAACTAATATAAACTGTTTAAAATGATTTAAATATTATTAAAACTTAAAATAATTATAAAAATTAATCTAAAAGTGATAAAATTATTCTAAAAGTTGCAAAATTCCTATTTTTATGTAGTTAAGCTAAGAAAAATGTAAAAAGTTGAAAAATGTGAAATTTGAAAAATAATAATAAAATAATATTAAAATAATAATAAAAATCCAAAAATTATAAGAAATTCTAAAAATTTGCAAAATAGTTTATTTTAACCTAAATAAACAGAAAATCAAAGTGAAATGACCAGAATACCCCTATTGGGCCCTCAAATGGGCCAAAACCAAAATCAGTCAACACTAATGGGTTTTTTTGCCCAAAAAGTCAAACTTGGCCCAATTAACTTGGAAAAGCCCAATCTGACTCAAAATTTGATTATAAACACAAAACTCTAAAGGCCCAAAAGCTGAAAGTGAGCTTATCACAGCTTATTATCCAAACAACTTATCCTTATTGGGCTTTTTAGCCCATTAAGCAATAAGCTAATGCCATAAGCTCTAATTTGACACACGACCTTCTTTTAGGATGCTTATGAGATCTTTAAAAAGAAATTTTGAAAAAGCACACTCAATAAGCCAAAAATAAGCAAAGTAATATTTCACTAAAAGATAAAATAGTCGTTTTTGAGAAATAAGGCACCTCAGGACTTGATTCAACTTGCAAAATGTCACAAATGGACTTAATAAGCCAAAACAATCAACAAAATTCCAATAAGCAAATCCAATAAGCCAGAATAAGCCAATAAGCTCTTATGAAAAAGTCAATTAAGTTGGTTTCTAGTCAAACCCTAAAGTCAACCCACCAAATGCTCTAGTATGAACATATGGGTCAAATAATGAGCACCTATTACAAAATCCAAGTTGTTGCTGGTTAAAATAAGCTATTATAGCTTATTGATAAGCTGAAACCCAATTAACACTAGCAGTGGCAACTAGCAGGGGAAAGGAGTTCCCACTGCTTTGACTATTTGACCAAGCTTTTTAGAGAGATTTAGTTGGATTCAATTGGAAACAAGGGCACCCTTGTGATCAGTGAATCACAAGGAGTCAATAGCAACAAGAAAATCCAAATTTGGTTCACACAATAAGCTAGAATCAATCAAACAGTCACCAGATCATGCACAGACATATGAAATAAGCAGTTATGCACTTAATAAGCAGATTAAGCCTAAATAAGCCAACCAAACACCAACAGGATGCATACACAAGCTATATAAACTATGAATAAGCACAAACAAACTTATATCAAACACTGAATCAAAGTAAATAA
Source organism: Glebionis coronaria (assembly GCA_025667525.1). Taxonomy (NCBI): domain Eukaryota; kingdom Viridiplantae; phylum Streptophyta; class Magnoliopsida; order Asterales; family Asteraceae; genus Glebionis; species Glebionis coronaria. The sequence continues at coordinate 131,529 of JANFOE010001265.1, read as the reverse complement.
CAAGATCAAAGCAGATAAAGTTACTGATGAACAAGGTGCGTATGCAGAAACCTATTTGCTGATCTAAATGACCACAGATCCAAATTCAAGCACTCAAATCTCTTCTCCTGGTGTAATTAACTAAGGTTTAGCACTTGTTAGCCCTAGCCTAAGCTTAGATCTAGGTGTCCTCAAAATCCTAGCTAATTTTACCAAGTAACAAAGATTTTATACCCTTATTAAGAATCAAGGTGTTTCAAACCACAAAATGTGCAGCAATATGACCAAGTATATCAGATACACAAGTACTAATAACCACAAGCACAAACTAACACTTAACAAACCACAAATCCAAATTATGCAGTTGACCCAAACACCCCTTAAAAACCTGTTTTCATAATTTTTCAAAGGATTATACAATTCTAACCCACAAATCAAACCTCAAACACTTCAATAACATCAAACAACACCAGATTAACAATATTCAACCACAAAAAACACAGATTCACCAATAATCATGCAATAATCATAAAATTCAGAAAAATAAGAGAGAAATTGAAAAGGGTAGAAGGTGCAAACCTCCAAGACCTACATCCAGGCCCTGGATTGTTTGAGCTTAGGTACTAGCAGAACAAGTACCAGCTTCCAATGCTGCTAAGATGAACAAACAAACAAGTGAGATCAGATAAACAATAACTTTCTGATTTTTGAGACCAAATCTTTATCACTTAAAACCTTGCCTCAAAAACCTTCAAACATCAAAGTGGAACTCAGATTTAGGCTATTCTAACACCAACTTTTAACAAATATTAAAGAGATTTAAAAAAATTCAGAAAATCAAATTTTATTAATTTAAAAAGGAATTACAAAGACTGATAGCCTAAAACTGGAACAAAAGCTCTCTCACAGGTTGAGGAGTCTATTTATAGGCAAATGCCAAGGCTAGCACTATTCACAAACCCTAGAACTGAATTTCCTATTCTATCCTTGAGCCTTCTAGACGTTTTCTTGGTGTGAGCTGTCCAAAGTGATCTTGGATGTTCATTTTAGCTTTGGAATGAAGCAAGGAATCTTAGCTGTTGATTTGGACACGTCAGATAACTTGGAGGTGACGTTGTCATGTGATTGGTTAAACGGGAATTGGGGGTGGGGTCCATAGTGAGTAGGATTAAGGGTTTTAAGGTTGGGATGTGTTTCTGCACATGTGAATCAAGTGTGTGCAAAGGTAATTAAAAATTACCCTAAGTTTAAGTGGTGTAAAATCTGGGTGGTGAAAAAGGTAAACAGTGATGTGTTTGATCCAAAATTGGGGGAAAGTTGTGTGTTTGGTGCATTTTTGGTTTAAATTTTTCCATTGCACAGCTTTAGCCCTTGTTCTTTGGGAAATAATGTAAATCAAGTATTTCAGCCATCACAACTTCATTTCCTTTGTAAATAACTTTGACAGCTTTGCATTTTTGGCACAACACTTTCCAACAATGTTCAAAAGGATTGTTTTTGCCATTTTGAGATAATTCAAGGGCTTATCTTGGACATTGTTGATCTTCAAAGGTCTTCAATATAAATTTGACTTCATGAGGGACCGTAATTGGCAATTTAGAATTGTTGAGGGACTAAACTTGTTATTTCTTCAAATTTGAAGGACCATATGTGTACTTTTGACAAACTTAAGGGACCAAACTTGTAATTATGATTTCACAAGGGTTTTAAGTGTCATTTCTTCATTCATTGAGGATCAATCTTGCATGTCTTCAAGTCTTCTAGGGTATTTGTTGGATAAATCATGAACTAGGGCCCGGTTCTTTGTACGGCTTTGTTTCTCGTGTCCGTTTTCCTTGTTTCTTGTGATCTTTTGTCTTTTTCACGATATTCATACCTAAAGTACACAAGTAAACAAACACAAGAATATATATGGTATTTTATGACATTTTTATGCATTTAAAGCCCGAAAAGAACGATGAGATCATGTATAAATGCCATCTCATCAGTATACAAGCAACCTACTTTGACTTAAAGTTATCTTTTCCCGCCTAATACAAACCATTAGAATACTGAAGAGTCTTCAGTATCCTATAGGAGATCGACATCATTCAGTTTGGTATTGTCAAGCCAAACTGAACTGAAAGCCCTTCTTCAGTCCTTGTTCTTCATCAACTAGACCGCCTAGTATTTGAAGCGAAGACTCCTTTGTCTTCTAAGTTCACTGGAAGGGGAGTGCTGAACTTTCTTCAGCTATAAGGTCTTCAGTCGGAACTTTTTTCCTCTGGTCATCCTTCAGCAGACTGGCCTTACTGCTGAGCATAAAACACTTAGGGAGATTTTATATTCAAATCCTAGAGTTGCTTCAAGGTCAGTAAATACTAACCCAACAAACACTAAGGCTCCAATTTTGGCATCTAAACGTGTAAGAAGGATAGATGGGTGAATAGTGAAGGCTATTGAAGCTCTACAACAGTTCTGAGACCATAGCTTAGTTATAATCTTCTCTAGTGGCTAGAAATGGTTCACGACAACATGTAGATGAGAATGGTGATGTGTAGCATGGAAAGAGGTGATGCACCTACTTGTCACCACTCCTAAAATATCTTAGAAGTCCTAAATATCTGTGTTAATCCCACTTTAATCTATAACACAATATTAAGATGATATTTAGAGAGAGAAATAGAGATTGGAAGGTTAAAACATAACTAGAGAGAGAAAGTAAATGTTAACTAAGACCCTCTTCCACACATGGAAGAGGGTTTATATACCCATGAGCTTAATGGGCTCATGGGCTTGCTTCTTGGGCCGGGTTTGGCCTATCTTGGGCATAAAGCCCCTACCTTAGACAATATTAGCTTAAGGTCTAAGCCCGGTTAACCCGACTAACCTATTACTAAACAAGACCTTTAACGACTAAGATGACCTATTACATTCATGTTCGACTATATAAAATATAGGTCTAACAATCTCCCCCAATGTATCGGTCATCTTTAAATACATAAGATGATTAATACATTCTTGTAGAGGTGATCTTCCTTCTTAAGTCTAGTATCTTGGTCTTGATCTTATTTGTAACGACTTTGTTCCTTCATGTTTTTGTGATCTTTATCTTGAGCCTTTGTAATTTGACTTTGGGTGCTTGAGATCTTCTTCTGGTGCTACTTATGACTAAGATGACGTATTACATTCTTAAGTATCTTGATTATTGCCATCTTGTGCTCTTGTGACTTCTGAATCGACATCGGTTAGTACACAGCTACGCCACCTTCTTGATATTCAGCAACATATATAGATACGGATGAAATGGCTTTGAACATTTCACCCTAACTCGGTAACGTTATACCTCCGGTCGGTGAAGACCGTTAAATGGTATTAGATACCGTACCTATGATCGGGTAGATTCGATTAAGAACCTCCTTGATAGGGTTTCCCGGCGGTAGTAGCCAGTTCTCTTTACTCGGCCGTCTCAAAGTAGACTGCGAACGTAAAGAGTGAATCATAAGGATAAATTATCCTTCTTATTAGAGTCATCAATTCAGAATTCCTGGAACAAGTTTGATTCTATAAGAACCGCACAATTGTTGCTTTCCAGTTTATCACAAGCTTGATTCATAGAGAATCTTGCGAGTTACCTACCGCAGTGCTGTTTGATGTTGACACTGGAAGGATTTCCATTCATCACTGTGAACACTAAAGAGTGTCACTTTGAATGTTCTAGCAAGATCATACGGATTTTGAAAAGAAACCTAGAATCAAGTTTGAATCAATTAAGAATCCAAACTTAGTTGCATTCCAGTTATCACATGTTTGATTCGTGTAGAATCGCACAAGTTACCTACCATGAGCTTGTTTGATGCTGTCTCAAGCAGGATTTCCATCTTCATTGTGAACCGTATCACTCAGAGTTCTGGCAATATCACAAGGATAACGCGTAGGACTCGATTGTGTCCTAATGTGATAATAGATTGATCTCTTTTGGCTCTAGACTCGATAAGTGCATTTTGGTAATCGGAGGCTGGAGCAGACAGCCACCTTTTTAATATTAACTAACTCGGAGTGATAAAGTCAATAGATACGTATTGATCTCCGTGACAATGAGACAAGTTTCTTTTGTGCATCGCATCACTAGATCCATGACACTTTTCTTCGATAGATGTGTTAACCCAGTTTCTGCCTAAGTTGCATAGAATATTCAACTCCTTCAATGATTACCAATACGTCATCACTAGCACCTTGTTGTGATTTTTCCAGTACTAGATTAAGTAATTGGTCCGCATTCAGCTTCATTCAACTCCATCTTTCCTAAGGACAACTATTTCTAGCTATGGAATGTCCTTAGGTAGATCCCTCTGGTTCTGGTTGGATGGGAGCTCCTATTCCACTTATGCTACTGGTTAGATTGGTTTATTATGGAATTTTTTCTAGGTGCATTTTATGTTTCTATAACTGTAAGTGGTTGTGGCATGTCATAAGCACTAGTTTTGATGGTTTATCAAGCTTGTGAGAGCTTGAGGTTAATGTGGTATTTCAACCACATTCCATTTGTACTTCATTGTTTTTTGGTTAATATATTTACCGGGGAAACCCATTACCCAAAAAAAATAGTTTCTATCCTAAACCACCTTTTGACTCCATCGTTCCGTCGTGGATAGTAGGTTGTTTCGGGTATAGATCGTAACCATAAAACCATTGAAAACCATTCAAAGCGCTTGATAAAAATAAAAACTTTTAAAACATTGAAAGTTTTACATTTCCAAACCCCCCCCCCCCCTACACACATGCATCGATATACGAAATAGTTTAGCATGTGAAGGAAAGAGTTGCACTTGAGTCTTTAAGATCACATGTTGCGATATATTACATTTTAATCACAATTTCTCCCCTATCTCTAATATAAAAACATAATATTAGAGATACCAATTGATTAAAATATGACAATTTCTGAAAACCGATTGGGAGAGAAACATGTGTGCACGCATGAATCATGGAACTTTTGTCGTCGGCTTGCTCCCCCTCAACAATATTTGTATGTATTGAAACAAAAATGTGACAAAATTTTGGAAAAACGACACCAAAAAATATGTTAATGTACGGAGTTGAGATGACTTATCCGATATGGTATATTACATATGACAGTTTTAAACCGATTTCGGAATGTGTTGGATACATAAAATATGACAATTTCCGAGATGTACCCAACAATATTAAAGGCCTTGATTTCAAAACGCTCCCCCTCAAAAATTGATCAAACTAACATATGACATTTTTGAGCTATAAAAACCACATTATGATGAAGGGAGTATTGAACACACAATTTTTATAGATTAAGAAAAACATTTTCAGAAATTCTTGAAAAATTGTGTTTAATGGTTTTAAAATAATCATGATAGAAAACTTCTCTTCTATTGCTTTAGGGAAAGCGCACTCAAACGTACATTTCCCTTTCGTGTCCGTTTTTCATGAGCTCAAAACATTGATTGTTTTGTAACTAACTCATGACCGAGAATAATTAATTTTCCGTTGTGAATGATAAGTTATCATCCGTGATAAAATTTCCTTAAGTTGAAGTTCGAGTTCTAAACTGAGATTTACTTAGCAGTCGTTTCTCATGAACTTAAAAAATTTGAATGTTTTTATGAGAAGCTTTCTCGTTGAGAAGGATAACTTGTCGTCTGAGATACACTTTCCTTATTTGAGGGCCGAGTCCTATGTTGTGATGCTCTTAGAAGTCATTTACACGAGCTTAAGACTTTCGAATAGTTTTAATGTATGCTCGTGTCCGAGAAAATCGAATTTCTCGTTTTGAGGATAAGTCATACTCGGGATGAACTTTCCTATTTTTTGAGTACGAGTTACAGTCTGACATGTGACTGTAAGTCTTTTACATGAGCTTAAAACTTTTGAATAGTTTTAATAGAAGCTCGTGTCTAAGAAAAATTAATTTCTTGTTCCGAGGATAAGTCATCACCGGGATGAACTTTCCTGTCTTGTGAGCCCGGGTTACAGTCTGTAATTTGACTATAAGCCATTGTAGAAGCTTATTTATGAAACCCTTGAGACACTAGTTTCTCTGATATCAGCTTCTTCAGCAACAAAACTCTGAGAGTGTCTTTTGTTGAACGGGTTATAAATATTGGACCTTTGTGTTTCCGTTGAACCGTGACGCCGTTACCTGCACTTTCATTAGTAGTTTGTATGCTTGCATGTGGGTTAGTGATATCTTTGTGAGAACCATGTGGGGGTACACCTTGAACCTTTGTCGAGCTAGAGGGAAATATCTTTCTAGTAGGAACCCACCTAAGACCAATTGTTTTAAAGGTTCTACCCGTTGGTATCCACCTAAGACAAGGTCTAGGAGACATAGTTTTCTCATGCACATCGGAGGACTTAATTTGAGAAGACCTATTTCCTTTAGGGTTCCGTCTTAGAGGTGCTCTAGCTGTTTGGTTCACCTTGTTCAGGACTTTAGTGATACAATCATCATGAATGGCATTAAAGACACATTTGTTATATTTCTTGCAAACAAAGTGCGTAGCATCTGAGAAGGCTCTTGTATTTCTAGGGTAGGCTGATTTGGGCACATCATAGAAGGGTCTAGAATTCCTAGATGTCTGATTAGCGCTCCTAGGTTGTGGTTTTGTCCTATCTCTTGCTTGTGTCGTTTTCGTAGCATCCTCCAGATAGATTTTATGACTCGTGTCATTTGAACTACGCCTAAGCATGTTTTGGGAACTAGTGCTAGAGTTTCTAGAGGCACTCATGTGATCGGGTTTTGTAGAAGCGGATTTTCTTAAGGAGGGTCTAGATTGTGGATTCATTAGTTTTGGAAAATTGCTTCTTACGTTAACTTGGGATGCAAACCTCGGTTTGACGTTTTGGGTCATTCAGATTTAATCGCATTCGGTTGTCTGGCAACTGAACGAGGTATGAATGGTTAAGAAGGAGGTTTCCCCATGACTGACTGTTTTGCTGACTTTTTATCCACACTATTTCCTTTTAGCTTCCTTAATTCATTTTTCACCACTGTCAGTGCAAAAACCTTATCCTGAATCTGAGCCTTTAATTTCTCATTTTGTAGAAGTAATTGAGTGACACGTTGTTCTAACTTAATGTTCATATTATCAAATATGTCGTTATCAGCATTCGCGTCATTACTATCTACAGTGTCGATAGGATGCACAAAAATTTCACTTAATGAAGCAGGCGGAGGACTTGGATTTTGAGAAGCCAACTTTGATTCTAACAAATTTATTTGTTTCACAAAATGTTCTTTTTCTACGTTGGAATCTTGAATCTTACGATCCAATTTTTGTTCAAGAACAAGATTTGCTTTTTCAAGTTTTTCAAAATAAGCCTCAAATTTCTTATTTTTCTTTGAAAAATCGAGTTTGGCATCCTCAAAATCTTTAGTCTTCTGAGCTAACAGAATTTCAAGCTCGTGAATCTAAGAATAATTATTTAATTGTACCTCAGCCAATGGGTCATCGTCATTTATGGGTCTGATAGTTGTATCAGCGGTTTCTGTATCATTCCCGGAGTTGTTGCTTGTATGTTGCTTTTCTGATTCTGTCCCGCTGCATTCTACATCAACCGAACAAGCATCCAATGCTTGACCCTTATCGACATTACTCTCTTTCGTCTGCGTCAGTCATTTATGCACCCTTCTTTCAAGGTTTCGTTTATGACATGTTCTTTCAGCAATGGACTGCTTGACATTACTCATCAAATGACAGATTTTCTCTTTGAACTCGTAAAGATAGAATGCCTTGTCCTTTGACTCAAGGAATTGCTTAAACTGGTTGTAGAGAACTAAAAAGGCTGCCATGGATTAATTCTCTAGAAAATCATCTTTTTCAAGTTGCATGTGAAGTTGATTCATGTTGAGTGTGAACGCGTTGTTGAATGTTCCAACCTCTTGACCAAGTAGTAGGATGAATAGCTGGTTGTATTCAAATTCCATATTAGTTCTTTTGATGAGTTCATTTGAAAGAGTCTGAAGGTGTGACTGAAGTTGCTTGAAATGTTCCAAACATCGCTCTTTAGCTTTCAGCATTTTGTACTTGATTGTATGATCGTTTGTGTCTGAATTCGAGCGGTTGTTGGACATTGTCGAGGATTGTTAATGGATTATGGATCTTAGTAGATGTGTCCGACAATAAATTATTCAGCCCGATAAAACGGTAGACCGAAAATTTTGGAATCGCCAAAGTTTGATATCGAGTTCGAAATAGCCAATAACTAGTAGGTGAAAAATTTGAAAAGTGAAAAATTTACACAAAAAAATAAAACCAAAAATGGCCTAAAAATTTGAATTTTGGTCCGAAAATTCGAATATTTGGTCGATTTTTTTTGGTAGTCTAGATAGTGGCTAAGTTAAAAAATTTCTCGAACAAAACTCATCGCAATAACTCATCGCAATAACTCGTCGCAATAACTCATCGCAATAACTGTCGCAATAACTCATCGCAATAACTCATCACAATAAGTATTCGTCGCAATGCACACAAACTTGTCGCAATATGTATCCCGTCGCAATGCACGCAAAGACTGATCTATCGCAATACCATAATATTTGTCGCAATACACACAAATATTCCGTCGCAATCACACAAGTGATTCTATCGCAATACCTAACTAAGACACTATCGCCATATGTATCGCAATCCAAAACCCAATCGCAATGAGTGTCGCAATAAGTGTCGCAATGCAGAAACCCTTGTCATTTGCAATGGAATTCAAGCTAATGTGTCACAATATAGGTACTGTTCCGAATCTTAAGATAAAAAAATGAGATTTTTGCCTAGAAATCCGTGATTTTAACCAAACCAAAGCACCCAAATCTCTACCACAACTATGTAGAAGATATATGGATCACTTGGAACAACAAAAACACGAAAACTTTTTGAAACTTGGGTATAAATCAATAAAAAACTCACGAATCTAATAAAGAACACACAACAAATATTCAATCACCTATCCACTATAGGCTCTTGATACCAAATATTAATCCCACTTTAATCCATAACATAATATTAAGATGATATTTGGAGAGAGAAATAGAGATTGGAAGGATAAAACATAACCAGAGAGAGAAAGTAAATGTTAACCAACACCCTCTTCCACACATGGAAGATGGTTTATATACCCATGAGCTTGATGGGCTCATGGGCTTGTTGCTTGGGCGGGGCTTGGCCTATCTTGGGCATAAAGCCCCTACCTTAGACAATATTAGCTTAAGGTCCAAGCCCGGTTGACCCGACTAACCTATTACTAAACAAGACCTCTAACGACTAAGATGACTTATTACATTCTCGTTCGACTATATAAAATATAGGGCTAACAAACTTATTTTTGAATTTGGAATGGAGGGAAATGGTTTTAAAATGGGGTTTGGAGGCAAAATACAAAACCGGATTTAGTTCTAGGGCTTGTAACTTATGGTTTTTGTTTTTGGTGATTAGGGACTTATGAAAGTGATTAGTGAATGATTAAGGCTTAATTAGGGTTTAGACATTATATATAAGAGATTTGGGTCAGTGGTTTAAAGTTTAACAAAGGTTTGATGTAAAAATGGGAAGTATACTTTTGTAGATTAGGGTTTTCTAATGATCTAGGTTTTAATCTTAGTAAATGTGATTATCCTCCTCTTAGCTACTGATGAAAACTTAATTCAGGTCCTAGACAATTTGTCTTAAGTGTCCAAAGAGTTCTCACACTTGGTTTAATGGTTTAGTTTAGGTAAACATGTCTAAAGAGTGAAAATACCTATTTTGACCTAATTTACAAGTCATGCATTGAAATATTGTACCTTTTGCATTAGGGTACTTGTAAATTATCATAACATATTCTTATAACCTTAATGAAGTCCTATGAGTGTTTTTAGACTTGTCCTACAAGACTAGGTTATGATTCCATGTAGATTTCTTAATATAAGGTTTTCTATATCATTAAGCCTAATGACTTTCTATTTTGGGTAATTAGGGTTTGTATCTTAATGTACACTTATTCTAAGTCTTACATGATATGTTTATGACTTCTATGGGTTCTACATTCTTAGTTTAAGGGTTTATATAGGTTGATCATATTCTAGGGTTATTTAAGTAAGCTTAAGGTTCTATGCTTTGAAAACTTGTACTTTATGCTTTAATAATTTGTAACTTGGTTTAAGATAAATGTATGATTATATTATGATACTTAGTTGAGTTTTATAATTTGTTGCAAAAGATTAGAGTCTAATTCATTATAACTTGGACTTTATATGCTAATCTTTTAGGTCATTTCTTTTAATTAGCTTGTGATTAGTGAATATTAGTGTTTTGTGATTATTTACCTTTCTTTATATGGTAGATTACAATTAGTATAAAGTGTTTAATAATAGTACATAGTTATTTAGTAGTTATATTGCTTGAACTATTAGTTTATAAGGGATTTCTAGGGTTTCTGTAACTATTTAGGGTATCTTTGTTGTATTTGAGTTGTTTTTATTTATTATTTGTACATATAGTTATCTTTAGAACTCAAACTTAATATATACATAGTGTATGTAACATATAGACATATGTGGATGTGATAATTGAGATAGTGAGTATCCATATATATATTCAATAATTTAGTCACACGTCATAATAAAAAGCAAAAATTTCTTAGTAAAATCACCTTTTTGTTTATAAACATAAAAAATTACATTAGTCAAAACTACTCGATGTTATAGTCTCTTCCCTTTATTTTAAATCTCGTCCCGAGATTTAGCTAGAACTAGGGGTAACAGAAGAATATAGATGCGGATATTTAGCTCGAATTTGATCTTGACGTTCCCATGTATACTCAGGTGCTCTCTTCGAGTTCCATCGTACCTTAACTATTGGGGTACAGTTCTACTTCAAGTGTTTCACTTCTCTATCCATAATCTCTACTGGCTCTTCTGCAAAATTTAACTTATCATCGAGTTGAAGTTCTTTCATCGGTATGATGAGAGATTCATCAGATAAGCATTCCTTCATATTTGAAACATGAAAAGTAGTATTGTGAACATTACTAAACTCTTCATGTAGGGGTATTCATACGGTCGGGTTGACCCGACCCGAACCCGAACCCGAAACAAATAAAGCTTATCAGGTCGGGTTTAATCGGGTTGAAAATGTTTATCGGGTTAATTTGAACCGAACCCAATAACCTGATTTTTTTATCCGGTCAGGTTAGGGTTGGGTTTTTATTATGTTATTATCGAGTCAACCCGATAAGGCCCGAAAGTATAATGCAACATTTTTTAGTAACTATTTAGAAACCTAATAGCAATTACATACTACTGTTCGTTAGTGCTACTTTATAAATCCATTACTCTTAGTAAAGTAGTCACAAATCTTATTAGTAGGATGATCTTATTTTTGTTAATGTATTTGTATACATACCTATATTCGCTGTACATTACTTATTATTCCGTATCACTAGCATCTTAAATTGGCAAAAAGGTATTTTTGTTCTTATAATCTGGTGTACGTATATAACAGAATGCATATGTACGAAAAATATCGTGGTCAACAAACTAGAACATGATAACTAGTTGAACATGGGGAAGAAACTAACTACTACCATAATATTAATTTCAATGCTGGTGTAGTTTATTTGGTTTTTAAGTATATCATTTACTTTGAACACAATATATATATATAAAATTAGACTACAGATTACTTTTAAGACCGTATACATATTATTGTCGGGTCAACCCGAATCCGACGACCCGATATACCCGAGCCCGATAACCCGATCTTTTATCGGGTCGGGTTGTGGATCATATTTTAAAAAGTCAAAACCCGAATCAACTCGACCCGATTAACCCGACAATCCGAACTGTTAACACCCCTACATACATGAATGTGAATATAGTCTTTTGTAGTTTTATTCCCGAATGATGTTATAGTTGACGCAGAAAAACAAACAGTTGGTGTGCATATAAAATGAACATTTATAAAGTATAATCAATATATTAAGCTATAAGGTGGACACTTTTAGATAGAAAAATTTGTAGTATTTAAAGCATATAGACATGTTCCATTAGATAATTTTGGGATCTAAATGAACTCAAATAAAAAGATAAATTGTCCAAATCTAAACCTTAAGAGTACACAATAATAACATATAATCATGACTTTACAAAATCATAAAAAAAAGGCTATTACCTTGAGACAGTGGAAAGGAATTGAAGATTGTTGAAACCACAAGCTTTCATAGCTACTGACCAGATCCTTCGAAACAAACAAGTTAATAACATAGACTAGATAATAAGCAACATAGCTTTATAAAACCACAACATCGAATCAACATGTAAATTATATTTTATATATATATATATATATATATATATATATATATATATATATATATATATATATATATATATATATATATATATATATATATATATATATATATATATATATATATATATATATATATATATATATATATATATATATATATATATATATATATATATATATATATATGTATATATATATATATATTGAAGAAAATGAAAAGGTAACCAGGATAAGGGAAGGTATAAGAAAAAAGGGTTCTTATTGGATGGTGACTCGTGATAGTTTCTAGTTGACCATAGAGACGAGATTTAATATGAGGAATATTAAAAAAAAATAGTTTCGGGATAAGATAATTATGAAGAAGAATTGAGCTCTGAGATAACATAAGAGGAATTATTTGATTTTGGGGAAAAAGTTAGGCGGGCTTGTGAAAACTTAGAGAGGGAAAGAATATTAAGCAAAAGTTTTATAAAATTTTGGAAAAGGAATCAACACATGTATAAAGTGTAGCATTTTTAAAATATAGATGAAACAATTGAAAAAATGTTCCATAAAATACTCAAAAGCAACATTTATATGGTAGAGTGTTACTTTATCATTAGTACAGTGTAAAAGGCAACAGTTTTAAAAGCATTGCATTTAATTTGCTACAGCAGCTTCATTTTCTTGTAGTGGTATTGTGGACATTACTAAGATCTTCAGGTAGCTCAAGTTTATATGCCACAGGGCCAATTCTTTTGTTTATTTTGAATGATCCTATATACCTTGGATTTAGTTTCTTCTTCTTTTCGAATCAGATAATTCCTTGACGAGGTGAAACTTTCAACATAACCCAATCTCCTACTATAAATTCCAAAGGTTTACGTCTAGTATTAGCATAACTCCTTTGTCTATCTTGTGTAGCTTGTAATCATTTTAGAATTTGAACAATCTTTTTAGTAGTCTCATGAATTATTTCTGGTCCAGTTAGTTGAACATCTCCAAGTTCGGCCCAACAAACAGGCGATCGACACTTTCTTCCATAAAGTACTTCGAAAGGCGCTGCTTTAATACTAGCATGATAACTATTCTTATATGAGAATTCTTCTAAAGGTAGATGTTTCTCCCACCCTTCTCCAAAATCTATCACACAAGCTCTAAGCATATCTTCGAGAGTTTGAAATAGTCCTTTCACTTTGTCCATCTGTTTACGGATGATATGCCGTACTCATGTCCAATTGAGTACCTAAATCATTTTGCATCGATCCCCAAAATACAGATGTAAAACGACTATCGCGGTCTGAGATAACAGATATAGGCACTCCGTGTAAAGAGATTATTTCCTTAATGTAAAATCTCGTAAGAGTTTCCATACTATCAGTCTCTTTAATAGGAAGAAATCGCGCAGATTTTGTAAGACGATCAACAATAACCCAGATGGTGTCATGTCCATTTGATGTCTTAGGTAATTTAGTCACAAAATCCATCGTAATTCTTTCCCACTTCCATATTGGAATCTTTGGTTGTATCAATAGACCAGATGGTTTTTGATACTTTGCTTTAACTCTTGCGCACGTTAAACACTTACTGACGTATTCTGCTATGATTGCCTTCATGTTAGGCCACCAATAGAGTTTCTTCAGGTCTTGATACATCTTGTCGGAACCAATATGTATAGAATACTTCGATTTATGAGACTCGTGCATAATCAAATCTCGTAAATTACCATGGGCAGTAACCAACTATGATTTTTAATGTAAGAGAATTCCATCTTTACGAACTTCAAATTCTTTATCCATTCCTCTTAACTTCTCAGCTCCTATATTTTCTACCTTAAGTGCTTCTTCTTGCGCTTCGAGAATTTGGGTAGGTAACTTCGGTAAAATAATTATCATTAATGTTCTAACTCGTAATGGCTTAACACGCTCTTTTCGACTTAAAGCATCAGCTTCTACATTGCCTTTACCTGGGTGATAAAGAATTTTACAATCGTTATCAGCAAGTAATTATAACCAACGCCGCTGTCTCATATTCAATTCTTTCTGATGAAGAATATATTGAAGAACTTTATGATCAGTAAATACTACACACATCGTACCATAGAGGTAATGTCTCCAGATTTTAAATAGAGCAAATATCACCGCTCCAAATTATAGATCATGCGTAGTATAATTTTTCTCATTAGGTTTAAGTTGCCTTGATGCATAAGCAATAACTTTATTCCTTTGCATAAGCACTGCTCCCATTTTTTGAATAGATGCATCACAGTAAACGATAAAGTCATCTTTACCTTCTGGTAATGCTAGGATAGGTGTTTCACACAACTTTCGCTTTAATAATTGAAAAGTTGTCTCTTGACTATCTCCCCAGTCAAACGGTTTGTTTTTCTGAGTTAATTCAGTCAAAGCTTTAGCAATTTTTGAAAAAGCCTTCGATAAATCTTCGATATTACCCAACAAGTCCTAAAAATTGTCTCATTCCCGTAGGCGTACTAGGCTTACTCTAATTCTTTACCGCTTCAATCTTAGCAGGATCCACACGAATACCTTGGCTATCAATGACATGTCCTAGGAATTGAACAACATCGATCCAAAGTTCGCCTTTCGAGAACTTAGCATAAAATTTCTCCTTCTTAAGTAATTCGAGAATTATACAAAAAATGCTTGGCATGTTCTTCTCTATTACGAGAGTAGATAAAAATATCATCGATAAACACGATTACGAATTTATCCAAGTAAGGCTTACACACTCTGTTCATGAGGTCCACGAAAACAGTTGGTGCATTTGTTAAACCAAAAGGCATCACTTGAAATTCATAATGTCCATACCGCGTTCTTAAAGCAGTTTTACAAATATCTTCTCCCTTAACTCTCAATTGATGATAACCTGACCGTAAATCAATTTTCGAATATACGCTTGATCCTTGGAGTTGATCAAATAAATCATCGATTCTGGGTAATGGGTAACGATTCTTTATAGTAAGTTTGTTTAACTCATGATATCGATACACATCCTAAAAGATCCATCTTTCTTTTTCACAAATAATACTGGAGCTCCCCACGGTGATCTACTTGGTCTAATAAATCCTCGATTACTTATTTTTTGGATTTGACTTAACAACTCTTGCATTTCCGAAGGTGCTAATCGATAAGGCGCTTTAAGAACTGGTGTAGCTCTTGGTATCAAATCGATTTGGAATTCAACTTGACGCTCACGTGGCAAACCTGGTAATTCTTCAGGAAATACTTCGGGAAATTCTCTAACTATCTGTATATCTCCTAATTGCTTCTCTTCTTTCTCCTTTTTCGCTACTTGAACTAAGAAAACTTGACTACCTTGGGATACATACTTATTTATCTTAAGGCACGATATGAGATTTAGTCGAGTCTTACTTCACTTACCATGGACAATCAAAACTTCATCGTTAATAGGAATATGAACGGCTTTCTCTTCGCATAGAATTTTCGCATGGTATTTAGATAACCAGTCCATTCCAATGACTACGTCAACACTACCGAGCTTAATGGGTATAAGATCGATTTCAAAGGATTCACGTAATAAAGTAATAATACATCCTCGAATGACGGTATTAGTGCTAACTATTTTTCCATCGGCTATTTCTATATCATACTTAGTATTAAAAGAAATAATCGAAATTTCTAACTTAGTAGCAAACTTAACAGATATGAAACTTCTATCAGCTCGTGAGTCAAATATTACTTTAACAAGACGTTGATTTAGATGAAACATACCCGTAACTGTTTTCTGGTCTTGTTAAGTATCGTTTAGCAAATAAGCTTTTCCTCGGCTATTGCTATCTTTACGACACTCATTCAGCAGATGCCATTTTTCTCCGCAGTTTTGACAAATTTTAGTTACAGGAATTTGATTAATTCTAGTAGCTAATCCTTTACTTCTATAGAATCTTGTCTGATGTCCTATTTTTCCACAATCCTGACACTTGATTGTGCAAAATCTTGTGTGATGTAGAGAACACCTTTGACAAAGGGGTTGTCTTCCACTATAACCATTGCTTGAATTTACAGCATAAAGTTTAGAAAGATCATATTTTTTGTTCTGTTGTTGACGATTATTACCTTGATTATTGTTACGAAAACTATTCTTTTGGAAATTACGATTAACAGGAAAACTCCTCATATCATCAAACTTCCTTTTATTATTAACTGCCACTTGTATAGGAGTATACCTTATCACTTGATCTATTAATCTTTGAGTAATGGTAATAACTTCTACTAAAATTTGGGGTTTAGAGGCGGTAACATTCCCTTCTATACTTCTAGGCAATCCTCCAATAAAAGCTTCCATCAACTTTTCAGTATTAGGCACCATATTAGGACATAATAATCTCAATTCCTGGAATCTTCGGATGTAAACTTTAAGATTATTTTCCTTTACTACTAGATTATAGAATTCTTCCTCCATTTTCCTAATCTCACTGCGAGGACAATACTTCTTAACTAGCATATTCTTAAATTCATTCCAGGGAGTCTGATAAGCTTGTACTATCCCAATGGGTTTTGCATAAGCATTCCACCAAGATAAAACTTCTTCTATCAGCGTACCCGTAGCAAATTTTAATTTACAATCTTCAGAACAGTCACTGGGAACAAATACTGATTCAGTTCTCTTGAACCAGCGAATACGTCCAACAGCTCCTTCAGATCCTTTATAGTTAAAATGCTGACAGTTCATGAAATCTTTGTAAGTACATATTTTCTCTATCGGAACTTCTCTTCTATCAGCATTTTCATTACTTGCACTAGCTACACTGGCGGCTTGTGCTTGCAAAGCTGCAGTCACACTCTCAGCAACCAATTGCCTTATTTCTTCAAGTGTTATTTCTTCAAGTGTCATATTTACTGTCGCAGATGTTGATGCTCTCCTATGAGCCATCCTACCTGTTAGCCTCAGAATATTGAGTCAAACAAGAATGTTCGGTCATATGTTTATATTGTAACATTTATTAGAACATTGTAATAGTTAGTTAAAATAGTCGTGACTTTACGGGCTTGATTGCTAGCTTAAAAGGCCTCTTTCAAGGCACTAAGCATTTATTCAAGCCCGGCCCAAAAAAATATAGTCCAATAGAAAGCCCGCTTGTGGGTGGACTATATAAGCACCCTCTTAGCATGTTAAGAGGGTTGAAAGTTATCATTTTTCTAAATCTAATTTCGCATAGTTAATCACCTCTCTCTCTAAAGATTCTCATCTTTTCCATCTCATTTCTTTAATATATCATCATATATTTAGGGACAACAATTGGTATCAATCGCCATGGGGTAGATTCGTGTTTCTTTGTGGTTATTGTTTTTTATTCGTGTGATTTTATCATCAAATCATTTCGTCTCAAAAATTTTTATCTTTTCGAGCTCTAAATCTTCGTACAAATTGCCTACAAAGTTGTGGTAGGAATTTGTGTTAGTCATTTTGGTGATTTTCACGAAAAAACTAGAAGTTTTGCCTTGATTATTGGGTAAAAAGTCGTCAATGGTAAATTCAAGTAATTCGGACTTACAGGGTTTCATAAGTCGAAATTTGAGGGTTTAATAAGTCGGAATTCAAGGTTTAGAATATTCCGACTTGTCTTTTTATTAGTATATTCCGGATTAATATTTGTTTCAAGTTGATTCTGGATTATGTAGATTCAGAATTAAGTTGATTTATGGATTCCGAATAGCATCACATTTCCATATTCCGGATTAGCTTAAGAATCTACATTCCGAATTAGCATCTACTGGATTCCGGATTAGCTTTAAAATATTATTCCGGATTAGTTTATTGTGTTATATTCCGAATTGATCTACATTCCGACTTAGCATTTTTCACATTCCGAATTATCAGCAGAATATTACTCCGAATTAATATCTACTCGATTTCGAATTAGTTTAACAATATTATTCCGAATTAACAAGTGATTCATATTACGAATTAGTTGAGTAAAGTGGATTCCGGAATAGCATTAAGAAATTATTCCGAATTAGCATAAGGTTTCATATTCCGGATTAGTTCTTGAGTCCTATTCCGAATTAGCAAAGTTTCTATATTCCGAATTGATTGAAGATCATATTCCGACTTGTGTACAGATTGTGATTCTGAATAGTGGTATTCTGAATAGTGGTACAGATTGAGGATTCCGAACAGTGGTATTCCAACTTGTCATTCCGGATTGTTTACACAAACTGCATTCCGGATTGTTTACACAATTGGATTCCGACTGATGGTAGTAAAAATACGTGTTTAGGAAAACAACATATAATGGGCAAGTATTAAACGTTCACGTTTAGGAAAACGCGAATGCTCAATAAGTGCGAGTTCGTTCTCGAAGGAGGTGTGTTAATTAAGTGCCAATTATATAAAATCAAAGTTTGGATTAGTGTCGTTTTTGGTTTAGAAGAGAGAAAATTAAAGACGAGCTACGACTACGATTACACTACGACGTATTGACGTAAAACGCGAACGTAAATACGTAAAACGTGACGAAATTAAAAATTAAAGCTAAAAATTAATTAAAAATGAAAACTAAGTCTAAAATAATATATATAAGAATAAAAATACAAT
Organism: Glebionis coronaria; assembly: GCA_025667525.1. Lineage (NCBI taxonomy): Eukaryota > Viridiplantae > Streptophyta > Magnoliopsida > Asterales > Asteraceae > Glebionis > Glebionis coronaria. Next base: position 112,693 of record JANFOE010001265.1, on the reverse strand, counting down.
AAATATATTTTAAAATCTTTTATTAATTAAATATTTAATTTTAAATGCTAATTAAAGCCCTAAAATTAAATATAATTAATAAAAAGCCCAAAATATTATTTTATTGAACTAATAACTCACTTATATTATTTAAAGACTAAAAACTAATTTTTTTAATTTTAGAAGCAGTTTTTCTATTTTTAAATCACTAAAAACAATTTTTAAACTAAAATAATGATTAAAAATAATAAAATAATGCTAAAAATAAACTTACTGTTTGAAAAATCCTAATTTATATTACTAAACATTAGAAAAAATAAAAAGTTTGAAAAAAGTAATTTTTCTCACTAAAAGACAAAACAGTTTGATTTAAATCCTAATTAAATCAATTTTAAAGTAATTAAATCCTAATTAAATGACGTTTCAATTGATTTAATACTTTAATTACTTTCAATTACTCATGAAATACTTTAATTACTTTTGTAGTTCAAATGACGTTTCATGCACGTCTAGAACTAGTTCAAATGACGTTTGCCATAAATCTGGTCTAAGGGAAGCTAAGCAAAAGACACATGTAAGAGATAACAATGTCAAACCTAGTCAGATGCCTTCTAGATTACCCAACACTGCTAACCGTAGCATGTCATCTCCTAGGAGCATCGAACAATCATCTAGGAATTACTCGGACATTAAATATGGTACTTGTAAAACATGTAGAATATGTGTCTTTACGACAAATCATGACTCTTGTGTTAAGAAATTACTTAATGAGGTGAACTCCCGTGCTAGACTTAAATCCTAGTGGATAGCTAAAATCAAACCCATTGGTAAAGTTTGGCGCCCCACTGGTAGAACTTTTACTCTTGTAGGAAACGAGTGTAAAACCCGCATGCTTTTACCATGAATAGTACCCTTAAGATCGTACGTACTAGATTAAAACTTTCCTTTTATAGTATGATTACGTTTACGTGTTAGGATTTTACGTATTACGTACGTGTTAGAACACGATAAGTATTTATTACGCACGAACCCGCAATAATTATTTAACAATAATTAATCACGAACATGCGATCATGAAATCATGAACGTAATTAAATCACGGACTAATATTAATTACGTGTATATATTTGTTATGAGCGTGAATAAATATATGAGGTCACGGAAATTATTTAACGAGAACACACAAAACATGAACACAAATAAACACGAACGAACAATTAAACAACGAGACATGGAAAACGGTACGGGTACCCCATGTGGGGCCCCCTACCCGCGGCAACAATAAGGAGATGGGCCAAGCCCATCTCAAAATTTACTAAGAAGGGGTTATGGTAAATTTTGCTAGTCATTTTCACATTACAGTAAACTTAAATAAAAACCTAAAAGATTTTTCTCCTTCTCCTTCTTCCTCTCTTGTGGTCGCCGCATATAACAGACCAAAAAGGGGGGAGTGCTTAGTTGATTTTGATCTTGAATATTGTACGTGTGTTCGTGTGTGTTCATCCTCGTTAGATCCACGCATTCGGTATATTCTTTTTATCCTATTTCATTTGATTTGATATAATAAAATAATTAAGAACATGATGTTTTTAAAACCTAATTAAAAAACATAGATCAAATATGTAAATGGTTTTTGGGAAAATCAAAAAGGTTGTTTTTAGGGGTGTTTGTTTGGCCGACGCCTAAACCGAACCCCAAGGGGGTATCAGTTTGGCTAATAAACCACCACCGAGACCATATGGTCCCGGTTTGGTGGTGTGGGTCCCACGGCAGCAGCAAACCAAAGGGAACCCCGAAGTGGTTCGGGGTATGGTGTCGATTTCATGTCCGGTTCATGGTTTCTAGTCAAGATCTGGTTCACGGTTTATGTTAAGATTATTTTTTTTATAATCATATGTTAAAATCAAATTAATAAATATGACATGATTAATTTAATAAAACATGACTTAGGTTATATTTAATTATTAGATCATGAAATTATTAACCTAAGTATTTTATATTTTCTAGACTTATGATTAATTATTTAAAAACCATGGTTATAATTATTTAATTAACATGACTTAGGTTATATTATTAATAAATAATAATACATGTTTTAACCTAAGTATTTAACTATATTTAATTAAAAACATGATATATGTTAATTAAATGCTTTTAACCTATAGTTTATTTAAATTACATGAAATAATTAATAAACTATAACATTATGTCATTATGACCTAGAAAATAATCAGAAAAACACTTAGGCTTATATACATAGATTATTTAACCAGCTTATATCTAATTACGGAAACTTTCTATTTTTAGAAACTTATTTAATTAAGGCAGCTAATCTATTTATGGAAACTTTCTATTTTTAGAAACTTATTTAATTCAGGCAGCTAATCTATTTATGGAAACTTATTTAATTAAGGTAGTTGATCTATTTATGGAAACTTTCTATTTTTAGAAACTTATCTATTTTAAGCAGTAATTCTATTTTTGGAAACTTTCTATTTTTGGAAACTTTCTATTTTTGGAAACTTTCTATTTTTGGAAACTTTCTATTTTTGGAAACTTTCTATTTTTGGAAACATTCTATTTTAGGAAACCTGCTATTTTTGGAAAGTTACTTATTATTACACAGTAAGTATAATAATACATGATATACCATAAATACTTAATCAGAATAGACAAAATATAAGATAAACACAGTTAATGCTTAAAACAGTAAAACATGATATGAACATATAAAATAAGCTAAGACATGATATAAAACCAGTTACGTATTTAGTAAGCAGATACTTATTCATGTATGTATTTATGTAGCATTAGTGATACCGAAGTAGGATTCTCCTCAGTTCATCTTCTTCGTTCACTGGACATAAGATACGGATTCTCGTCCTTTCAGTATGGACATTCTTTCCTTATTAGGATTCCCCGTATGCAGCCAAATGTTTTCCCGTAGTATAAGTTTATATGTTTGACTTGCTTATGTTTAATTTAGAATACCTATAGCCATATACATGCATGACCAGTTTCACCTAGTTATGAAGGTACCATAACCATAACGTTAGAGGCACTGATGTTATGACTTCACCACGGCGGAGTGATTGCTCATGCCGTCCCTTCAGCTTTTGGCCATATTATCATATTTATCATGTGGGGCATATGGGTGCATCCTAGTTACATGTTTTCAGCAAATTACTCAGTGTGAATGTGGTGTGTGCCTTGCATCCTTCACAAGGAGCTGATCCCTCCTACCGAAAACCAGTATATTAAATTAGAGACAGCCCCTCTAATTTGCATGATGAGGTCACCCCTCCAAGTATTCATGCACGGTGGATTTTCATGACCTATATTGGCTAATGGTAGAACATGTTAAAAAGTTTTTATAAGATAAACATAAGGCTTTTCAAACTATAAAACCAGTTTTTACCAAGACTTAACCAGGTTACTCGGGACTTAGTTTCTTCCGCTGTTATATGTTATATGCTTATCCTATTCATGCTTTATTGTACATCCGTGCACTGAGCATATTGCTCAGCCGTTTTCCTTTTCTATGTTCCCAAAACGGTAGGTACTCAGGGACGCTCGTAGACTTTAAGTGTACGTGCATATGGACTGGAAGCTTTCTAGCCTTTCTTTACTTTATGCATTATCTTTCCTTTGATACACTTGCTATGGACATTATTTTGTCCTTTCCTTTACAGTACTTATATTTTTGTGTGATGAGCTTTACTTTTGGACTACCGATGGTTGATTCCGGTATTTTCCTTTTATGGTCATGTAATGTTTAGACATTTTTCCTTGTATGCTTTGATGAAACGCCATAATTCCATTATCAAATATGACTTGTGATTAGTGGGTAGTCACTACGGTCTTCCTAGAACTGACAGTCGTTTTTCATGCATTCATCATTTTTATGCATACATATACATGTCATTGTCGTAGGTTTATGACTAAGTAATGGTTGGTACAGGACTGGCCCTATTTAGTCGCATGTGTTTTATCGAAACTTTTAAATTTGGGACCGACCCATAGGCGTCCCCTCGCCATGTCTTTTATTTTGGGTGAACTGACCATAGGCGTTCACTCTTGAGCATACAAAAGTTTTCATAAAACTACATCATGCATTCATACACAAAATTTTCTTGCATAAATTTTTTCTCTTGAAATTTTGGTAAAAATTTTTTTTCATGTATATATATATATTTTATGTTTTGATCTGTTTAATCATACGTTTTATGTTATACTGTCAGATGGCAAACACAGACAATCTCTGTGAGATGTGTGCAGCTGCTGATGCAGAAATGCAAGACATCCTTCATCAGAACGACGGCTATCCTCCCCCGCCTAACTTTTTCCCATAGAAGGAAGAAATCGACTCATGAGGGAATACTATACTATTAGACAGCGACCTGACGAAGACAACAATGACTTCATGCAGTGTTTTCGTCATTATGTCGGTGTCCTGAGAGCATCTGTGGGCACCACTGAAGAGCAGGCACTACATTTTCGTTGGGATCTTAATCCAAGGATCGCCAATAACTTAGGAGGTGCTCCGTTGGATACGGTAGCACAAGTGGCTGATGCAGCACGTAGACTGGAGATGCTGCAGGGGAGAGATGAGCTCGGGGAAGCTAAGAGACCCGACAAGAGGTAAACATTCGTATTCAAGCGGTGATCAATCCGTATTCTTTCCATATATGTCAAATATTCATCTCTTTAAATGTATCTTCCAGGCAGAAAACTGGGGACCAGTCTCAGCCGGCTACTCAGCAGCAGCCTCATCAGCCCAAGGGAAACGGTCAAACTAACGACTGTTCTGCTACGGATAGGCGTGGCGGTAATGAAAATTACCGTAACAACGATGGACACTCCAACAACAGCAGGTCCTAATACTTACGCATTTTCTTATGATTTCATGTTATAACTCATATTCTGACACTTTAGCAAAACTTCTACCAGGAACCATGGAAACGGTAGGGACCAGAACCAGAGCGGTTCACAGCCTAGCCGTCCAGCTATCACTGGTATTCAATCTTACGATTATCCGCATTGTCCTTTGTACCTTATTATCATGTCTCATGTAAAATGTTTTATCAGGTTCCCAGCCAGCCAGAGCACCTGCTGGAGGATTTACTCATCCTCTTTGCTCTACTTGCCACCATAGGTACCCAGGGCCATGTCGTCGTAACACGGACGCATGCTTCAAGTATGGTCTCCCTGGCCATATCATGAAGGATTGCCGTAAGGGCGAGATGGAGGGTACATCAGGACATGTTGATTCCAAGCCGCCTCCTACCACCGGGCGTGTCTACACGACATCTCGAGACCAGGCCAACAAGTCTATAGGTACCATCAATGGAATCTTGTATATGTATGGTCAAGCTGCATGTGTTCTTTTCGATACGGGTGCTACTCACTCGGTTATTTCTACTGCTTATGCTAAGAACATTAGTATGCTCCCCGTGCCACTAGAAAATAGGTTTACTATTTCCACGCCTTTGAGGGACTCTGTATTAATCACCCATGTATACAAGAGTCTTCCCCTAGAATTTGACGATAAGGTTCGACCTGTTGACGCACTTCCGCTGGACATGAATGACTTCGACATGATTTTGGGCATGGATTGGCTATCCAAACATCATGCTACCATAGACTGCCATTCATATCGAGTTATCTTCGATGATGTTAATGCACCAGAGTACATTCATAACGGGTTCGTACCCGGACGGTCTGTACAAATCATATCTACCCTGCAAGCGTGTGCACTACTATCACATGGCTGCGAGGGTTATCTAGCTACGGTTCACGACATGGAAGCTGAATCTCCATCAATTCAGGATCAACCAATAGTGTCGGATTTTCAAGATGTATTTCCAGCAGAACTTCCAGGCATACCACCTGCACGAGAAGTGGAATTCAGTATCGAGCTTATTCCAGGAGCTGAACCAATCTCTAAGGCTCCTTATCGCATGGCTCCCATAGAGCTGAAGGACCAACTACAAGAACTTCTAGAACGAGGCTTCATTCGACCGAGCGCATCTCCATGGGGCGTACCGGTCTTATTTGTTAAGAAGAAGGACGACAGTATGCGTCTTTGCATCGACTATCGCGAGCTCAACAAGATTACTATCCAGAATAGGTATCCACTGCCGCATATAGATGATATGTTTGACCAACTCCAAGGGGCCAAACACTTCTCCAAGATTGATCTTAGGTCAGGCTACCATCAGCTACGGGTTAAGGAGCAGGATATTGCCAAGACTGCTTTTCGTACCCGCTATGGCTACTACGAGTTTGTAGTTATGCCATTCGGCCTAACAAATGCTCCAACAGTGTTCATGGACTTGATGAACATAATCCTCCATGAATTTCTGGACAAGTTCGTCATTGTCTTCATCGATGAAATCCTGGTTTTCTCAAAGTCCAAGGAGGAACATGAAGACCATCTTCGTACAGTACTACAGATTCTTTGTCAGAAGCAGTTGTATGCTAAATTCTCCAAGTGTGAGTTCTGGTTAGATAAGGTGGCATTCTTAGGTCACATTGTATCAACAGAAGGAGTCACTATGGATCCAGCAAAGGTTGAGGCCATTACTAAGTGGCCAAGCCCGACATCAGCGACGGAAGTCCGCAGTTTCTTAGGCTTAGCTGGCTATTACCGTATGTTCGTGGAGAACTTTTCCCGCTTAGCACTACCATTGACCAAACTGATGCGGAAAAGGGAGAATTTCCTCTAGACTGAAGAACGAGAGAAGAGCTTTGAAGATCTGAAGTAGAAGCTAGTATCTGCACCTATTCTTACTCTTCCATCTGGTACGGGTGGATTTCAAATCTACAGTGATGCATCGGGGAAGGGACTTGGCTGTGTTCTCATGCAACATGGGAAAGTGATCGCGTACGCTTCACTGTAGCTTAAGCCTTATGAAGAAAATTACCCCACGCATGACTTGGAACTTGATGCGGTCGTGTTTGCATTGAAGATATAGAGGCACTATTTATATGGAGATACATGTGACATTTTCACGGACCACAAGAGCTTGAAGTATATCTTCACTCAACGTGAATTGAACATGAGGCAGAGGAGATGGTTAGAGCTGTTGAAGGATTATGACATTAATCTACAGTATCATCCCGGAAAGGCAAATGTAGTAGCAGATGCTCTTAGCAGGAAGTCCGGAATGAGCAACGACATTAAAATTGAGGAGGAAATCATAAGAGACTTGGAACGACTTGACATCGAGATCATGGTATGTGGACAACACGGTTACTAGGCTAATCTTAGAGTAGAACCCGAGTTACTCTCTAAGATCAAGGAAGCTCAGAAAGATGATGGAGAAATTTGGGCGATAGTACAGAATTTGGAGAAACAGACAGAATTCAGAGTAGATGCAGATGGTATCGTATGGCAGGGCACGAGACTTTGTGTTCCTGATGACCAAGAACTCCAGGAAGCCTTGTTAGCTGAAACTCATAGCTCCCCATTCTCTATACATCCTGGTTCGACTAAGATGTACCATGACATCAAGCAATACTTTTGGTGGAGTGGTATGAAACAGGATGTGGCCACTTACGTCTCCAAATGTCTTACCTGCCAGCAGGTTAAGATCGAGCATCAGCGATCTGGCGGTCTCCTTCAACCGTTAGATATTCCATAGTGGAAGTGGGACAAAATCACCATGGATTTTGTTACTGGTCTTCCGCCTACCAAGAGGAAGCACGATGCTATTTGGGTTATCGTAGATCGACTTACCAAATCAGCTCATTTCTTACCGATCCGCAAGGAAGATCCGGTAAGTAAACTCGCCGATACGTATAGAAGAGAGATCATGAGACTCCACGGTGCACCATCCAGCATAGTCTCAGACAGAGATCCTCGTTTCACTTCGCGATTTTGGAATAGTCTGCAGAAAGCTTGGGGTACACAACTTAAGCTTAGCACGGCTTTTCATCCTCAAACGGACGGACAGTCGGAGCGAACGATTCAGACATTAGAAGACATGTTAAGGTCATGTGCATTGGAATGGACGGGTGATTGGGACGATTATATCTGTTTGGTAGAGTTTGCATACAACAACAGTTGGCACGCAAGTATCAAGTGTGTTCCTTTCGAGATGTTGTATGGCAGAAAGTGTCGCGCCCCAATCTACTGGGATCAGGTTGGCGAGCGAACACTTGAAGGACCAGAAATCATAGAGATGACTAATGAAAAGATCGCAGTAGCTAAGCAAAAACTTTAGGAGGTACGGTCACGTCAAAAGAGTTACGCCGATAAGCATCGTAGGGACATACATTTTAACGTAGGAGATCACGTCTTCCTTAAGGTTTCGCCGGCACGTGGTGTTAGACGCTCCGGGATTAAAGGGAAGCCCAGTCCTCGTTTCATCGGACCGTTTGATATCATTGAACGAGTCGGTGAAGTATCTTACCGGTTGGCGTTACCTCCGCAGCTTTCACATGTACACAATGTGTTTCATGTGTCCTTACTCAGAGGGTACCAGTATCATCCCCTTCACATGGTTCAGTATCCACTAGAACAGATACGTGAAGATCTCACTTTTATAGAAGAACCCGAATGAGTTCTTGACAGACAAGAACGAGTCATGAGAAGGAAGACGATTCCATTCGTCAAAATCCTATGGAGGGATCATACCGAGCGGGAAGCCACTTGGGAAACAGAGGAGTCTATCCGGGCTTCTTACCCTCATTTCATATTTTGAATTCGGGTATGTTCTTCTTTTTCAGGTTACTTTATCTATAATTCGGGGACGAATTATTCTTTTTAGGGGGGAAGAGTTGTAAAAACCGCATGCTTTTACTATGAATAGTACCCTTAATATCGTACGTACTAGATTAAAACTTTCCTTTTATAGTATGATTACGTGTACGTGATAGGATTTTACGTATTACGTACATGTTAGAACACGATAAGTATTTATTACGCACGAACACGCAATAATTATTTAACAATAATTAATCACGAACCTGCGATCATGAAATCATGAACGTAATTAAATCACAGACTAATATTAATTACGTATATATATTTGTTACGAGCGTGAATAAATATATGAGGTCACGGAAACTATTTAACGAGAACACAGAAAACGCGAACACAAATAAACACGAACGAACAATTAAACAACGAGACACGGAAAACGGTACGGGTACCCCATGTGGGGCCCCCTACCCACGGCAACATTAAGGAGATGGGCCAAGCCCATCTCAAAATTTACTAAGAAGGGGTTATGGTAAATTTTGCTAGTCATTTTCACATTACAGTAAACTTAAACAAAAACCTAAAAGATTTTTCTCCTTCTCCTTCTTCCTCTCTTGTGGCCGCCGCATATAACACACCAAAAGGGGAGTGTTTAGTTGATTTTGATCTTGAATATTTTACGTGTGTTCGTGTGTGTTCATCCTCGTTAGATCCACGCATTCGGTATATTCTTTTTATCCTCTTTCTTTTGATTTGATCTAATAAAATAATTAAGAACATGATGTTTTTAAAACCTAATTAAAAAACATAGATCAAACATGTAAATAGTTTTTGGGAAAATAAAAAAGGTTGTTTTTAGGGGTGTTTGTTTGGCCGGTGCCTAAACCGAACCCCAAGGGGGTCTCGGTTTGGCTAATAAACCACCACCGAGACCATATGGTCCCGGTTTGGTGGTGTGGGTCCCACGGCAGCAGCAAACCAAAGGGAACCCCGAAGTGGTTCGGGGTATGGTGTCGATTTCATGTCCGGTTCATGGTTTCTAGTCAAGATCCGGTTCACGGTTTATGTTAAGATTATTTTTTTTTATAATCATATGTTAAAATTAAATTAATAAATATGACATGATTATTTTAATAAAACATGACTTAGGTTATATTTAATTATTAGATCATGAAATTATTAACCTGAGTATTTTATATTTTCTAGACTTTTGATTAATTAATTATTTAAAAACCATGTTTATAATTAATTAATTAACATGACTTAAGTTATATTATTAATAAATAATAATACATGTTTTAACCTAAGTATTTAACTATATTTAATTAAAAACATGATATATTTTAATTAAATACTTTTAACATATAGTTTATTTAAATTACATGAAATAATTAATAAACTATACATTATGTCATTATGACGCAGAAAATAATCAGAAAAACACTTAGGCTTATATACATAGCTTATTTAACCAGCTTATATCTAATTATGGAAACTTTCTATTTTTAGAAACTTATTTAATTAAGGCAGCTAATCTGTTTATGGAAACTTTCTATTTTTAGAAACTTATTTAATTCAGGCAGCTAATCTATTTATGGAAACTTATTTAATTAAGGCAGCTGATCTATTTATGGAAACTTTCTATTTTTAGAAACTTATCTATTTTAAGCAGTAATTCTATTTTTGGAAACTTTCTATTTTTGTAAGCTTTTTATTTTTGGAAACTTTCTATTTTTGGAAACTTTCTATTTTTGGTAACTTTTTATTTTTGGAAACTTTCTATTTTTGGAAACTTTCTATTTTAGGAAACCTGCTATTTTTAGAAAGTTACTTATTATTACACAGTAAGTATTATAATACATGAAATACCAGAAATATTTAATCAGAATAGACAGAATATAAGATAAACACAATTTAAAGCTTAAAACAGTTAAACATGATATGAACATATAAAATAAGCTAAGACATGACATAAAACCAGTTATGTATTTAGTAAGAAGATACTTATTCATGTATGTATTTATGTAGCATTAGTGATACCGAAGTAGGATTCTCCTCAGTTCATCTTCTTCGTTCATTGGACATAAGGTACGAATTCCCGTCCTTTCAGTATGTACATTCTTTCCTTACTAGGATTCCCCGTATGCAGCCAATTTTTTTCCCGTAGTATAAGTTTATATGTTTGACTTGCTTATGTTTAATTTAGAATACCTATAGCCATATACATGAATGACCAGTTTCACCTAGTTATGGAGGTACCATAACCAAAAAGTTAGAGGCACTGATGTTATGACTTCACCACGGCGGAGTGATTGCTCATGGCGTCCCTTCAGCTTTTGGCCATATTATCATATTTATCATGTGGGGCGTATGGGTGCATCCTAGTTACATGTTTTCAGTAGATTACTCAGTGTGAATGTGGTGTGTGCCTTGCATCCTTCACAAGGAGCTGATCCCTCCTACCTAAAACCAGTATATTAAATTAGAGACAGCCCCTCTAATTTGCATGATGAGGTCACCCCTCCAAGTATTCATGCACGGTGGATTTTCATGACCTATATTGGCTAACGGTAGAACATGTTAAAAAGTTTTTATAAGATAAACATAAGGCTTTTCAAACTATAAAACCAGTTTTTACCAAGACTTAACCAGGTTACTCGGGACTTAGTTTCTTCCGCTGTTATATGTTATATGCTTATCCTATTCATGCTTTATTGTACATCCGTGCACTGAGCATATTGCTCAACCGTTTTCCTTTTCTATGTTCCCAAAATGGAAGGTACTCAGGGACGCTCGTAGACTTTAAGCGTATGTGCATATGGATTGGAAGCTTTCTAGCCTTTCTTTACTTTATGCATTATCTTTCCTTTGATACACTTGCTATGGACATTGTTTTGTCCTTTCCTTTACAGTACTTATGTTTGTGTGTGATGAGCTTTACTTTTGGACTACCGATGGTTGATTCCTGTATTTTCCTTTTATGGTCATGTAATGTTTAGACATTTTTCCTTGTATGCTTTGATGACACGCCATAATTACGCGTGACATTCCATTATCAAAATGGGGTGTTACAACGAGTGCCCTTTAACTAGGATAGTCTCTGATTCCACTAAGACTACTAGGAAGGAAATTGATAAAGATGATATATCACTTAAGCCTAAACTTAAGATTTTATATATAATAAAACGTTTGCCAGCTAAGACAAGTGAATCATCTACTCAGGTCGCCTCTGACACATGTAAAGCCAACTGTGAACCCCCACGTGCTTCTAAAATTGATATCGCTAACCCATGTCAAAGCATGCAAATTCCTAATGAGAATGCAGGTACCAAAGTTGGGGTTCCAAAAGAACGAAGCGGTCGAATCGTTGTATACCGTTCAACTAAGGACACTCTTAGAGTTTGGTTGCTAAAGAAGCAAATATCGGAGAATCAAGTGTCTCAGGATTCATGGTTAAGCTTACCAAAACGACTTATAGTCACATTACAGTCTGTAACTCCATCTCAAAAGACAGGAAAGTTCATCCCGATGATGAATTATCCTCAAAAACGAGAAATTAATTTTTCTCGGACACGAGCTTACATTTAAAACTATTCAAAAGGTTTTAAGCTCATGTACAGGACTTATAGTCACATCACGAACTGTAACTCGTTCTTCAAAGAAAGGAAAGTTTAACGCCGATGATAAACTTATCCTTACAACGAGAAATTATTTTTTCTCAGGCATGAGCTTATATAAAAAACATTCCAAGTTTTTTAGCTCATGAACAAAGGCTTATAGACAAATCACAGTCTGTGACCCGTTCTTTAGAGAAAGGGAAGTTTATCTACGCAGCGATAACTTACCCTCAAAACGTGAAATTAAGTTTTCTCGGACACGAGCTTATCTTAAAACCATTCAAAGGTTTTAAGCTCGTGTATATGGCTCCTCGTTAAATGACAGACGATGACTCGGACTTCAGAGAAAGGGAAGTTTATCTACGCAACGATAACTTACCCTCTTAACAAGAAATTAAGTTTTCTTGGACACGAGTTTATCCTACAACCATCAAAGGTTTTAAGCTCGTGTATAAGGCTCATCATTAAATATTTGATGATGACCCGATCTTCAAATAAAGGAAAGTTTATCGCCGATGATAAACTTATCCTCATTAACGAGAAATTAAATTTTCTCGGACGCGAGCTTACATTAAAACTATTCAAAAGTTTTAAGCTCGTGTAAATGGCGTATAATTATATTTAAGATTATGCCACAGACCTCAAAGACAGGAAAGTTTATCGTCGATGATAAACTTATCCTTACAACGAGAAATTAATTTTTCTCGGGCATGAGCTAATATTAAAAACATTCGAAGTTTTTAAGCTTAGGCACTATGACTTATAGTTAAATACCAGATTGTAACTCGGACTTCAATTTTAGGAGAGCTTATCTTTAAAGATAGCTTATCCTCGTAACGGGAAATTAAATTTTCTCGGTCATGAGCTTGTATTAATGTAACACCCCATTTCGATAATGGAATGTCACGGGTCATTATGGCGTGTCATCAAAGCATACAAGGATAAATGTCTAAACATTACATGACCATAGGGTAAACCGGTATCAAACATCGGTTTCCAAACATAAGCCCAAAAAAATGAATGAAAGACTAAACAAGCATAAGTATATGAAGGGAAAAAGGAAAAGAAGTCACTAGTAGCTTCCATCCTATGCACGTCCTCCAAATGCTTGAGTCTTTCCTAGGGTACCTGCCGTTTTGGGACATGGAAAGGAATGTAACGGCTGAGCAAAACGCTCAGTGCACGGATATAGACATAGTATACATGACTAAAACATAATAAAGACTTAATAGCAGCGGAATTGTATATGTCCTGGAAAACCTGGAACATGTTCATAAAACTGGTTTTATAGTTTGAAAAGCCTTATGTTTATCTTCTGAAAAACTGTTTAACATATTTTACCATTAGCCAATATATGTCATGAAAATCCACCGTGCATGAATACTTTGAGGGGTGACCTCATCATGCAAATTAGAGCGGCTGCCTCTAATTTAATATACTGGCTTTGGGTAGGAGGGATCAGCTCCCTGTGAAGGATGCAAGGCACACACCACATTCACCATGAAATCCTGACTGAAACATGTAACTAGGATGCACCCATACGCCCTACATGATAAATATAATAATATGGCCAAAAGCTAAAGGGACACCACGAGCAATCAATCCACCGTGGTGAAGTCATAACATTGGTGCCTCCAATGTTATGGATATGGTACCTCCATAACTAGGTGAAACTGGTCATGCATGTATATGGCTTTAGGTATTCTAATTAAACATAAGCAATTCAAAAACATATAAAACAAATACTGGGAAAATAGTTGGCTGTATACGGGGAATCCTTATAAGGAAAGAATGTCCATACTGAAAGGACGGGAATCTGTACCTTATGTCCAGTGAATGAAGAAGATGAACAGAGGAGAATCCTACTTCGGTATCACTAATGCTACATAAATACATACATGAATAAGTATCTGCTTACTAAATACGTAACAGGTTTTATGTCATGTCTTAGCTTATTTTATATGTTCATATCATGTTTTACTGTTTAAAGCCTTAAACTGTGTTTTTCTTATATTCTGCCTATTCTGATTAAGTATTTCTGGTATTTCATGTATTATTATACTTACTGTGTAATACTAAGTAACTTTCCGAAAATAGCATGTTCCCTAAAATAGAAAGATCCAAAAATAGAAATTTACCAAAAATAGAAAGTTTCCAAAAATAGAATTACTGCTTAAAATATATAAGTTTCTAAAAATAGAAAGTGTCTATAAATAGATCAGTTGCCTTATTTAAATAGTTTCTAAAAATAGAAAGTTTCCTAAATAGATTAGCTGCCTGAATTAAATAAGTTTCTAAAAACAGAAAATTTCCATAAATAGATTACCTGCCTTAATTAAATAAGTTTCTAAAAATAGAAAGTTTCCATAATTAGATATAAGCTGGTTAAATAAGCTAAGTATATAAGCCTAAGTGTTTTCCTGATTATTTTCTAAGTCATAATGATATAATGTATAGTTTATTAATTATTTCATGTAATTTAAATAAACTATAGGTTAAAAGTATTTAATTAAATGTATCATGTTTTAATTAAATAAAGTTAAATACTTAGGTTAAAACATGTATTATTATGTATTAATAATATAACCTAAGTCATGTTAATTAATTTATTATAACCATGGTTTTTAAATAATTAATTAACTATAAGTCAAGAAAATATAAAATACTTAGGTTAATAATTTCATGATTCTAATAATTAAATATAACCTAAGTCGTGTTTATTAAATTAATCATGTCATACTTATTAATTTAATTTTAACATATGATTATAAAAACAAATAATCTTAACTTAAACCGTGATCCGGATCTTGACTAGAAACCATGAACCAGACATGAAATCGACACCACACCCCGAACCACTTCGGGGTTCCCTTTGGTTTGCTGCTACCGTGGGACCCACACCACCAAACCGGGACCACATGGTCTCGGTGGTGGTCTATTAGCCAAACCGAGACCCCCTTGGGGTTCGGTTTAGGCGCCGGCCAAACAAAACACCTGTGACAACCCTGGTTTTGATGTTCGTCACTTAGTTTTATTTTGTGCTAGTTACGTGCCTTTACGTGTTTATGTGCTTATTGGTGGGTATAGATTGTGCTTTGGATATCGTTTCCGGTACGGGGTACCTTGTGAGTGAAACGATGTGAGATGATTTCATGTTCATAAACTCACATGGTAGTGACTATGAAATGAGATGGTGTTATTTAGTCGTTTTACGTATACGTATATGTATTATAGAAAGTCGTATTTTTTACGATTTACGGTTTAGCATTTAGAGGTCTCGGATGAGGTAATTAGTCATATGGATATTTTTCGGGATGGTTTTAAGTCATTTAGGACTTAGTTATAAAGTTTATTTCAAAATTTGAGATTTTTTATAAAAGTGTGTATTTTACGTCTTTTACGGTAAAACGCGTAAATTTGACTAGTTTTACGGTTTTGAGGTTTTGGAGGCTTTAGGAGCTGAAATAAATTAAGGAAAATTAAGGTAATATTATTAATACATGTATTAATAATAAAAAGAAAAAAAATTAAATAAGGGGGTGTTGGGTCGGTTTGGTAGACGCAAGAAAAGAAAGGGAAAAAGGAAAGTGGGCTATGGTTTGGACTAGGATTCACCCATACCCTATATAATGTTTTATTCTAAACCAAAAGTCATAATCCCTGGAGAAAAAAAAGAGGTCGGCGGTTCTTGGAGTTTTTTTAGGGTTTTCATAGTTTTTTCATCTTCCATTAAATTAAAGGTAAAACCTTCATAACCCTTTTCAATTAAATTGTTTTTATGTTTTCTTTAATCATCATATGATGGATTTAGGTTAGGGTTTAATGTAGAAACAGTAAATTAATGTTATATTAATGATATCATGATGATTACATAAACTAGGGTTTGTATTTAATGGGGTTATGGGTAATTAATTAAGTTAATTTGATTAAACCCGTTTTTAAAAACTGGGTAGACTTTTGAGTCAATTGTTTTGATCATATTGGGAGTTTTACAAACTCTTATTGTACGATCCAAGTATCCCTGAAAAGGTAATTGAAGTGGCTTTCGAATGCAAGAAACGAGAACTAAATTGCAGGTCGGGAAGTGGGCAAAAAACAGGTTACAACAGTCGGAGGTCAAAACAGTTTTGAAGTCAGCCTGTTTTCTTTTTAAGTTTTGGGTTGTTTGGGGTACTTAGGGTTGCATTGGGATCTTCTAACGAATATGAGAGATGGTTTATATATTATAGTAAGTATCTGCACTTGGGCTAAGGTTGTGGTTTAGGGTAAGACCCCCTAATCATAAAAAACTTTTTGTATGTTTAAAATCAGTAAATCTGGAATGACAAAAGTATATATATATATATATATATATATATATATATATATATATATATATATATATATATATATATATATATATATATATATATATATATATATATATATATATATATATATATATATATATATATATATATATATATATATATATATATATATATATATATATATATATATATATATATATATATATATATATATATATATATATATATATAAATATATATATATATATATATATATATATATATATATATATATGATAGGTGTGTAAACACCCATCCTTTTACCACTTAATTCTGGCTAAAACAAGACCAAAACACGTATTTAATATCATTTGTTTGGAATTATGCGTGGTTTTTGTGTTTATTGTGTTTTCAGAGCCATCCGGATGATTATTGAAGAAAACATGGGATTGCACGGGTTTTACTGAAGAAAAAGACTCAAGACAAAGCCTATGGTCCAAGAGATGCAAAAGATTTGAAGTCACTGGGCCTATTCGAAGATTTATCGAAGAAAAGGACCAAAGATGGAAGATTTATGTAAGTCGAAGAAACTCAAGTCTATTAAACGAAGAAATTAAAAGACGAGTTGAATTTAATCGACGACAAATCCCGAATCAGAATCGAAAACGGAAACTTTTCTAAAAAGACGAAAAGACAAGAAGAACGGGAGAAATCCCACTCACCAACCAAAAGACAAGGCTATAAATAGCCCTCCCCTCACACATTTAGAGGAAGTTTTTAGTTAGTCTGGAGTTTTCCTCTCCTCCCCTTTTTTCTCCTTTCTTTTTCGTTTCATCACCATCACCACTAGGGTGATTGGTGATTTTAATCTTTGTTTTTCCAATCTTGTTATTTTAATTCTTTTTTGATCTTGTTAAAACATTAATCATTCAATATAAAGTCTTGTTTAATCTTTCCATTTCATCTTGTTCATCATCATCTTTATCCTCAAGTTCTTAAGTTTTTATTTTCTTGATTTGATCTTCAAAAGTTGTTGGGATTTGTGTTTTTGTTGATGGGATTTGTAGCTTATGGTTAATAGATGCTTTATGTTTAGTTTCATTTAAGATTTGGTGAAAAATTTGGTGATCTTGGATCAAAATCGTTTTTCCTTGTTCTTCGAACCATGCTAAAACTTCCGAACCAAGCTAAAACTTCCGAACCAAGCTAAAACTTCCGAACCAAGAAAAAGTTCCGAACGAAGCATAAGTTCCGAACCAAGCCAAAACTTCCGACCCAAGGAAAACTTCTGAACCAATTTCTTCCGAATCGGAACTTTGAAATGTTCCGAACCAATTTTCGAAAAAGTTCCGAATCAAAACCACCAAAACTTCCGAACCAAGCAGAAAGTTCCGAACGAAGTTCAAAGTTCCGGATGAACTAGAATCTTCCGAACCAAGCCAAAAGTTCCGGATGAACCAAGATGTTCCGAATCAGTCCAAAGTTCCGGATGAACTAGAATCTTCCGAATGAATCATTAAGTCCCGCATGAGTTAAGTTCCGAATCAAGGGTAAAAGTTCCGAATCAAATTTTCTTTTAGAGTTGCTGATTTACTGTTCCTTTACGTTTATTTCACAATTTATATTTTAACTGTAATTTGAACTTTAATCTCAATTTTAATTTTAAATCTTAATTTCAATTCAAGTCTTTGTTAATTATAATTAAAGTAATTGTCTTTGATTTAAATTTTCATTTCCATTTTTTATTAGATTAGAAAACCAAACCCTTTTATTTAGTAACCAAGAACAATCATTCCACTTAAGACCGAGATCAATTCGAGAGGATTCCGAGATTAATTAGAACCCATATAAAACAGTGTATCAAATGGCGCCGCTGCCGGCTCTTCTCATTAAGATCAAAAGTTTTTTGTGAGAACTTGGATTTTGGGATCCGTTCCCCGTGAACGTTACTTTTTCATCAAAAATTTTCAAAAAAATCCTAAAAAATATAAAATTTTCAAAAATACAAAAAAATTAAAAAAACATAAAAACCAAAAATATTTTTGCTTTGCTTTTCTTTGTTCGTTCTTTTGTAGGTGTATGCGCACTCGATCCACGTCATATCAAGAGCCCGAGCCTCTCGATCACTTAGACATGGCCGGTGTACCACCTCCAAACAATAATAACAACAACAACCCACCTTTCAACAACATGAACAATAACAACAACAATGAGCCCCTTCCGGATAATCGCCCAATGATTGAACTGCTGCAAGCTCATGTCGATGGCAACACGGACCCAATTGTTATACCACCAATTGCCGCCAACAATTTCGAGCTAAAATCAGGCTTTATCCAGATGGTCTCCGCTCAACCATTCTTGGGACGTACCATTGATGATCCATACGACCATATCAAGCGATTCTTGCAACTCACCAACACGGTCAAATTCAAAGGCGTTCCACAAGAGGTTATAAGGTTACAACTTTTTCCCTTTTCTTTAGAGGGACAAGCCCGGCATTGGCTTGCTAAGGAACCGCCACAGAGTATTCTCTCGTGGACGGATTTGGAAACAAAGTTTATCAATTACTTTTTCCCACCCTCTCGTACTACCGCTTTGCGGAATGAGATCATAAATTTTGAACAAAAGTACGATGAGTCATTCAGTGAATCTTGGGATCGTTTTAAAGATCTTTTAAGAAAATGCCCACACATGGTTTTACCAAAGTACATCAAATTAATACTTTTTACAATGGTTTAAGCATGAGTGACCAAGATTCACTGAACAGTGCCTCGGGGGGTAATCTATTGGCTAAGACTTCCAATGCTGCTTGGGACATCATTGAGAATAAATCTCGTGTGCAAACCAAGAGTGTTAGGACCAATGTCGCTAGTGCTAGCACTAATGACAGCGACAAGCGACTTGACAAAATCACTGTGCTTCTTGAATCGCTTGTCACCCACACCGTTAGCAACAACAATAGCAACAACGCTAAACACGCTCAAGTTAACGCTGTCAGCCAACCTTGTGAGATATGCGGTGGTCCTCACTCTTACACCACTTGTACCGCCACCCAAGACTACCCTGCTGAGAATGTTAATGCGGCATATGGCACCTATCAACAACCTGCTTATCAAGCTAGACCTCAAGGTGACCGTAACTTGCTTAGCTACCGTAGCAACAACTATCTTTCACCACCTGGTTTTCCTCCAACCAACCCAAACCAACAATCAAACCTCAATCGCCCTTCTCAACAACAACAACAACCTCGACAACCATACATCCCTCCTCACAAGCAGCAACAACCACCTCAACGTAACAATCAAGTTTACCAACAACCTACTTATCAACCACCCGCATACAATGCTCCTCCTAACCAATCCACCGCTCTACACCAAGAAGTGCAGACATACATGAGGACAAACGATGTGATAGTGGAAAATCTTCAGCGTGAAGTGATCAATTTGAAAGCAGACTTGGTCAAGCAAGGAAATGATTTGAGAGCCGACATGAGAAACACGTTGGATACCCAAACTAATGATCTGAGGAACATGATGGCTAGTTTCTTCAATGGTAATCAACCCTCTTCTTCGGGTACTCTTCCGAGTAACACCGTTGCGAACCCAAGAGGGGAGATGAAAGCAATCACTACTCGAAGTGGTAAAGGTACCAAGGAACTCGAGCTTCCTATACCTCCACCGGTGGTTGTGACTAAGGAGAACGAGTCACCTGCTCCTATTCCTCATCCTTCTGCTTCCCCAATTTCTCCACCTCTTCCTTCTACCCCTCCTCCACCCGTGGTTGTGAGTGATCCTATTCCCCTAAAGCCTTCTTCTTCATCCAATATACCTTATCCATCTAGGTTGAGGAAAGAAAAGCTCAAAAGCAAGGACGATATTCAGGTTTCGAACTTCCTTAAAATGTTCAAACAACTGAATTTCAATATCTCCTTCGCTGAGGCTCTCGCTCACATGCCCAAATACGCGAAAATGTTTAAAGATCTTCTGAGCGACAAGGAAAAGCTCCTCGATATTGCCAACACCCAACTTAATGAGAATTGCTCTGCAGTACTCTTAAGGAAATTGCCAACCAAGCTTGGTGATCCGGGTCGTTTTCTTATCCCTTGCAATTTCCCGGGAGTAGAGAATTGCATGGCCCTAGCCGATCTAGGTGCCAGTATTAATCTCATGCCTCTAAGTGTTTGGAAGCAATTATCTCTCCCAGAGCTAGTCCCCACCAAAATGACTTTGGAATTAGCTAACCGCACGGTTGCTTATCCAGTGGGGATAGCCGAAGATGTGATTGTAGGAGTCTACAAATTCACCTTTCCTGCTGATTTTGTTGTCGTCGACTACGAGATGGACCCTCGTGTGCCACTAATTGTTGGTCGTCCATTCTTGAGGACCGGTCGCAATCTCATTGATGTTGAAGCCGGTGAGCTTATCATGAGAGTGGGTGACGATAAAGTAGTCTTCAACATGGGAAAGTTGTCTAAACAGCCTTATTCACATGAGAGTGTTAATTGTATTGACGTTCTTGATGAGGCTTGTGAAGAACACTTTAATGATGCTTGCAAAAGTATTCCTACCTCTCTTCCCAATGTTGAGACCGTGTCCTCTATTGATTCATCGTTGTCTCTATTTGGAGATAGTGATTTATTTTGGAACAATCTTGAAGATACCATGGGAGATGTGACCTTATCTACTGATGCTTCTCCCACCGATGGGGATGAAGACATGAATTTCTTTGACAATCTTCTCACCGAAGACAATCCTTCGCCTCCATCTCCCACGGTTATTGCTATCGATACTCCGACTTCGAATACGCCTCCCGTCGAAAATCCTCCGGATTTAGAGCTTAAGGAGTTGCCGCCCCATATCGAGTATGTATTCCTCGAAGAAGAGAAGAAGTCGCCAGTCATCATTGCTAAGGATTTGAAGGATGAAAAGAAAGCCCGACTTGTCGCCGTTTTGAAAGATCATAAGAAGGCTATTGCCTGGAAGATTTCAGATATTCGTGGAATTGATCCTCACTTCTGCACACACAAAATTCTCATGGAGGACGACTTTAAGCCCACAATTCAAAGCCAACGAAGGGTGAATCCAAAAATACATGAAGTCATCAAAACAGAGGTTATCAAACTTCTTGATGCGGGTATGATTTACCCTATTTCGGATTCACCATGGGTTAGTCCAATCCATTGTGTGCCCAAGAAGGGCGGAATAACCGTTGTTCCCAATGAACACAACGAGTTGATTTCCACTCGTCTCGTTACTGGGTGGAGAGTTTGTATAGACTACCGCAAACTCAATGATGCCACGAGAAAGGATCATTTCGCTCTACCTTTTATGGACCAAATGCTTGAACGTTTAGCCGGTAATGAATATTACTGCTTTCTTGATGGTTTCTCGGGTTATTTCCAAATACCCATCGATCCCCAAGATCAAGAGAAGACTACATTCACTTGTCCCTATGGCACATTTGCTTACAAAAGAATGCCTTTTGGCTTATGTAATGCGCCCGGGACTTTCCAAAGGTGCATGTTAGCTATCTTCCATGACATGGTTGAACAAACCATGGAAGTCTTCATGGATGATTTCTCGGTCTTCGGGGATTCTTTCTCTTCTTGCCTTGCCAATTTGGAACGTATGCTCAAACGGTGCGAAGACACTCGCCTTGTTCTGAATTGGGAAAAATGCCATTTTATGGTAAAAGAAGGCGTCGTGCTTGGACATAAGATCTCGAAAGCCGGTCTTGAAGTAGACCGTGCTAAAGTCGATGTTATCGCAAAGTTGCCTCCACCTTCCACCGTGAAGGGTGTGAGAAGTTTCCTGGGTCATGCGGGCTTCTACCGTCGATTCATCAAAGATTTTTCTCAAATCGCTCGCCCGATGACCCACCTCTTGGAAAAAGATACTCATTTTATCTTTTCCAAAGAGTGTCTTGAAGCCTTCAACTCGCTTAAGGATAAGCTCACTAAGGCACCCGTCTTGGTTACCCCTAATTGGGAGCTGCCCTTTGAGTTGATGTGCGATGCTAGTGATTTTGCTATTGGAGCAGTTCTTGGACAAAGAGTGAATAAACACTTCCAACCAATCCATTACGCTAGCAAGACAATGACAGGGGCACAATTGCATTATACGACAACCGAAAAAGAGCTTTTAGCTGTTGTCTATGCTTTTAAAAAATTCCGCCCCTATCTTGTCCTTTCCACCACAATCGTGTATACCGATCATTCCGCGTTGAAGTACTTGTTGACAAAGCAAGATTCCAAACCAAGACTTCTTCGCTGGGTTTTGCTGCTCCAGGAATTTAAAATCGAAATTCGTGATAAAAAAGGAGCAGAAAACCTAGCCGCGGATCATCTCAGCAGACTTGAGGATCCTTACCAAGGGGATCATCTGACCAAAGAAAGCAATGATTCTTTTCCCTTGGAGACCTTAATGTCTATAAACTTGAAGTCGAATGAAACCCCGTGGTTTGCGGACTTTGCAAACTACTTGGCGGGTGGAATTCTCAAGGAAGGGTTGACGTCTCAACAAAAGAAAAAGTTCTTCACCGACATCAAGACTTACTTTTGGGACGACCCTTACCTATTCAAACAATTTGCCGACCTGATTATCCGTCGATGTGTTGATGGACCGGCAGCGTCGGAAATCCTTGATGCTTGCCACAAAGGACCCACCGGTGGTCACTTTGGTCCCAACTACACCGCCAAAAAAGTGTTTGATTCGGGATTTTATTGGCCCTCCATATACCGTGACGCTCACGATATGGTTAAAAGATGTGATGTTTGCCAAAAACAAGGCAACATCACACATAAAGACGAGATGCCTCAGAATTTTATTCAAGAATGTGAAATCTTTGATGTTTGGGGTATCGACTTTATGGGGCCATTCCCTTCTTCTAAAGGAAACAAATACATCCTTGTAGCCGTTGACTACGTTTCAAAGTGGGTTGAAGCCAAAGCTTTACCTACTAATGACGCAAGGGTGGTTTGTAACTTTTTAAAAGCTCTATTCGCCAGATTCGGTGTGCCTCGTGCCATTATTAGTGATCGTGGGACTCATTTTTGCAATGACCAATTTGCTAGAGTCATGGCTAAGTATGGTGTAAATCATCGTCTTTCCACAGCCTACCACCCACAAACTAATGGCCAGGCTGAAATATCCAACCGAGGTCTTAAGCGAATTCTGGAAAGAACCGTGGGAGAGCATCGTGCCTCATGGGCTGATAAACTTGATGATGCTTTGTGGGCCTTCCGTACTGCTTACAAGACCCCGATCGGCTGTACGCCTTATCGTCTTGTGTACGGGAAAGCGTGCCACCTCCCCATTGAGTTGGAGCACAAGGCTTACTGGGCCTTGAAGTGGGCTAATTTTGATATTAACAAAGCCGGTGACCTACGCAAGATCCAACTCAATGAGCTCAATGAACTCCATAATGAGGCTTATGAAAATTCTTTAATCTATAAGGAAAGGACTAAGCTCATTCACGACTCTAAGATTAAGAACCGAGAGTTCCATGTTGGAGACAAAGTCTTACTTTTTAACTCTCGGTTGAAAATCTTCTCGGGAAAGCTCAAATCTCGTTGGTCCGGCCCATTCACCATTGCCCAAATTTTTCCATATGGTACTCTCGAGCTCGCTCAACCTGATGGACCAAATTTTAAGGTGAATGGCCAACGAGTGAATTTGTACTTTGGTGAGGACACCTCTCAGGAGGTGATTCCATCCCTCACCACGTTCCCCATGAACTAATTTTGGGTCGAGTCAGGCTCGTGACTCGGTTATCAAAAACAAGCGCTCCTCGGGAGGCAGCCCGAGTATCTATCCTTTTATGTTTTAACCCCCTAAGTGTAGGGGAGCCTCTATAGAGTGTTTGTATAGAGTGTAGAGTCGTCCCATCCTTAACTTGAGTTAACCAACGTGCACAATGTCATAAGTATAGGGGAGACTTTTCCCACATGCTTACACATTGAGGACAATGTTTATCTTAAGTGTAGGGGGGACTTCTATCGAAGTTTTAAGTGGACTTTTACATGAGAATGCCTTCATTTAACCAGAAAATCCTATTTTTCAACATTTTTCAAATTTTTTATTAACTTTGGCCACTTAGTCGTAATTTTTAAATTTTTATCGTTGCATTCATATGTATATATCCCGCAATAAAGTCAAAAATATTAATAAAGTGGTGTAGCTAGTTTAGAAGTCTTTGACATATTAGGCCCGTTGCGTTTATTTTGACTCAACCCGAATAGACTTATCCAAGTTTATTCTAGCTAGTATCCTTAACCATGTAGACCTTAATTGGTTTATTAGGCTAAGTGTCCACGAGTCTCATTATTTGAGATTTTAAATTCTGGAGGACGAGAAATGATAGAGTCAATTATAAGTCGGTATTCTTGCGCAAGCTCACTTGGTGTAATTATTTGCCTATTCTCCCATCACTTGCTAATAATTTATCTACAATAAGTAAGGTCGTACAATTTGAAAGGTTACTTAGCTTCTAGCCCAAGATCGTTTAAAAGTTGCTCGGTAATGATAAGAGTTCATAGCCAAGGCATAACTTATGAAGCGGGGTGCGAAGATTGGCGAGTCTGAAAAGGCCCTAACAAGGCATGAGGATTCAATTTTATTGCTGAAGATCCAAAGTGATGTGAAAAGCATTATTCCCAAAAACAATATGAAGGATCAAGACTCACGACGAAAAGCAATCAACTCCATAAAGATCATGGAGAAGTCTATCCGAAAAGACCCTAACAAGGTATGAGGATAAATAGATCCAAGTCCGAAAAGGAGGCGGATCGTTGTATCTCAAAATCCCAATTAGAGATTGAAGAATAATCATGAAGTCGTGGTCAACAAAGTTGGAGAACCTCTCAAAAGTCTCCAAGTGAAGAAACTCTATGAACGATGAGAAGACCATTATCTCAAGCACGTCACTCAAGATATGAAGTATGAAGTACATGCCAAATATCGGCCCGAGAAAGGTCTCAAATCGTGAACCGAGTTATGCCAAGATATGAACTTTTTGATATCCTGAGAAGCAGTTTTAAAAGATTTTGTCCTTTAGCTAACTATTGATCAAATCGTCCTACTTTGCTTTCAGCCCTAATAAACTATCGAAATAAGTCCAAAAATGCATCTTCATGATCATTCTAAGACAAAAATAAAATATAAGAGATACACCTAGGAATAAGGGAGTTTAAGCATTTAATTAAGCCATGTGTGTAAGTGTTTGAATTGCTAACTTATAATAACAATGATCTCGTTTTTAAGCTTAGTTTGGGGAACGTGAAACTTGAGGGTGATAAATCTTCGCAGCACCAAAGCCCTAATGTAAGTCATCGATTTCTTTGCAAGTTATTTCCATGTAGCTATTTTCAAGTGAAAATGGTTTTCTATCCCTTGTTACCTTTAAAGTTTTATGTCTTTAATTTTTGTTTAGTAGAATTTAAATAAGGCCAAGGTTGATTGATTATGAGAAAAATGTACATTTGCTTTATCACTAAGCATTGCATGAGGGCATGGCAATGGTTAAGTGTAGGGGATTTGATAGGTGTGTAAACACCCATCCTTTTACCACTTAATTCTGGCTAAAACAAGACTAAAACACGTATTTAATATCATTTGTTTGGAATTATGCGTGGTTTTTGTGTTTATTGTGTTTTCAGAGCCATCCGGATGATTATTGAAGAAAACATGGGATTACACGGGTTTTACTGAAGAAAAAGACTCAAGACAAAGCCTATGGTCCAAGAGATGCAAAAGATTTGAAGTCACTGGGCCTATTCAAAGATTTATCGAAGAAAAGGACCAAAGATGGAAGATTTATGTAAGTCGAAGAAACTCAAGTCTATTAAACGAAGAAATTAAAAGACGAGTTGAATTTAATCGACGACAAATCCCGAATCAGAATCGAAAACGGAAACTTTTCTGAAAAGACGAAAAGACAAGAAGAACGGGAGAAAGCCCACTTACCAACCAAAAGACAAGGCTATAAATAGCCCTCCCCTCACACATTTAGAGGAAGTTTTTAGTTAGTCTGGAGTTTTCCTCTCCTCCCCTTTTTTCTCCTTTCTTGTTCGTTTCATCACCATCACCACTAGGGTGATTGGTGATTTTAATCTTTGTTTTTCCAATCTTGTTATTTTAATTCTTGTTTGATCTTGTTAAAATATTAATCATTCAATATAAAGTCTTGTTTAATCTTTCCATTTCATCTTGTTCATCATCATCTTTATCCTCAAGTTCTTAAGTTTTTATTTTCTTGATTTGATCTTCAAAAGTTGTTGGGATTTGTGTTTTTGTTGATGGGATTTGTAGCTTATGGTTAATAGATGCTTTATGTTTAGTTTCATTTAAGATTTGGTGAAAAATTTGGTGATTTTGGATCAAAATCGTTTTTCCTTGTTCTTCGGGTGTAATTTCTGTGTCTGGGTTTCCAGACTTCCGAACCAAGCTAAAACTTCCGAACCAAGAAAAAGTTCCGAACGAATCATAAGTTCCGAACCAAGCCAAAACTTCCGACCCAAGGAGAACTTCCGAACCAATTTCTTCCGAATCGGAACTTTGAAAAGTTCCGAACCAATTTTCGAAAAAGTTCCGAATCAAAACCACCAAAACTTCCGAACCAAGCAGAAAGTTCCGAACGAAGTTCAAAGTTCCGGATGAACTAGAATCTTCCGAACCAAGCCAAAAGTTCCGGATGAACCAAGATGTTCCGAATCAGTCCAAAGTTCCGGATGAACTAGAATCTTCCGAATGAATCATTAAGTCCCGCATGAGTTAAGTTCCGAATCAAGGGTAAAAGTTCCGAATCAAATATTCTTTTAGAGATGCTGATTTACTGTTCCTTTACGTTTATTTCACAATTTATATTTTAACTGTAATTTGAACTTTAATCTCAGTTTTAATTTTAAATCTTAATTTCAATTCAAGTCTTTGTTAATTATAATTAAAGTAATTGTCTTTGATTTAAATTTTCATTTCCATTTTTTATTAGTTTAGAAAACCAAACCCTTTTATTTAGTAACCAAGAACAATCATTCCACTTAAGACCGAGATCAATTCGAGAGGATTCCGAGATTAATTAGAACCCATATAAAACAGTGTATCAATATATATATATATATATATATATATATATATATATATATATATATATATATATATATATATATATATATATATATATATATATATATATATATATATATATATATATATATATATATATATATATATATATATATATATATATATATATATATATATATATATATATATATATATATATATATATATATATATATATATATATATATATATATATATATATATATATATATATATATATATATATATATATATATCGGGGCTTTAACAGTAGCTTTAAGGTTGGGGCAAATGGGAGGTGTTAGCTAACATATGTAAGGGAATAAATATTCCCTTTACAGAGATCATGGGTGTGTTTAGGTGGGTGTTTGGATTATAGTTTGGAGACCTAAAACTGGGACTGTTTTTGATAAAATGTTAACGGGATGTGTTATGAAGTAAAACGAGTTACGGGCTTTATAGAGGGGTGTACTGAGATGATTAGAGCATATATATGAGGTATATATATGGGAGAAGGTTAGATGTCCATCATAGGTTGATGAGCCATTTTAGTGTTTGGTTCATGTTTTGAATATGTGTTTTTGGTTGTTAGCTTTTTGCTAGTGTGCGGATGTTTGGGGAAGCTCAATCAGGTGAGTTTCATAGTCCCATGTTTACTATTGTTTTTGACTTCCAGATGGGATGGAAGAGACACTGTGTTATGTAATTTATAAATTTATGCTGTGAATGTTTGACGTTGGTAATGGACTTATGTGTGCATACTTATATGATTAACTGCTAGTCGATTCTTGATTGTTTTATGTTTTGACTTGGTACCAAGGGGATGTTGACAAAGCGAGGCCTTGGGATTTGGTTCATAGGTGTTTGGATGCCTATGAGAGTATGGTGTTTGGTATGGCTGGGAGCCTGAGTTTTGGTTTGATTAGTTAAATCTTGAATGTTAGTTTGTTAAGGCATATTAGTATCACATTGTCCATATGTTTCTAACTTTTGGTTGTTACTCACAGCTTATGGTATTATTTTGGCGTTTGAGTCTAAACCTATGACTCTCACCAACTTTATGTTGACGTGTTTTAGTGTCTCTTTCAGGTGAGAATGTGGTTATGCTTGAGGATAGAAGAGGTTAGATTTGGATGCATTAGGATTGCATTTAGAAGGAGATCCCCGTTCCTTCTTAGTTTATTTTTATGTGTTGTGAATAAGTGATACTATTGGCACCTATATGTTGTTTTAATTATGTTAACTGTTTGTCTTGGGTAAGTGGTAGGACTGTTACCTACTTACCTAGACTCCTGCTTTGTTGAGATATTGTCATGACCTTTGTGTCGCCATTTATGACACTATAGTTGCATTTTAGTTTTCTCTATAGAGACATCGTTTGTTGTGATGATATTCATATGTCGCGCCCCATATTTCGCCATGGTGGGGGTGTTACAACACCCCAAAAAACCCTTTTTTTTGATCTACCCCATAATCATAGACATGTTTAATAAATGTTTTTAATTAGTTTTTAAAAACATCATGATCTTATGTAATTTAATAAATCAAAACATAAAACAAAAGGATTAAAAAGGTTATACCGAATGCGTGGATCGATCAAGGATGAACACACACGAATGCTTGTAATAATTCCAAGGTTAAAATCAAACCGAATCACCCCTCCATGGTGATTGTAGGTGGCGGCCAAAGAGGAACAAAAGGAAGAAGGAAAAAAACTTTTAGGGTTTTTGTTATTTTTCCTGTAATGTGAAAATGACCAAAATCTTTCCTAATTCCATGTTTTAGTAAAAATTAAAATGGGCTTGGCCCATCCCTCCTTCCTAATTTCGGGGTATGGGGCCCACATGGGGTACCCGTACTTTTCTCGAGTCTAAATATTATAGTGTATTCTCGTGTTTTATCGTGTTCGTGTTTTACGTGTTTTAATTAGTTATCGATCGTGACTTAATATATTTATTCGTGTTCGTAATAAATATATATACATACGTAATATTAGTTCGTGATAACTATATATATATGTAATTAATATTAGCTCGTGATTAAATTACGTTCATGATTTCATGTTCGTATGCTCGTGATTTTAATTATTATTGAAATAAGTATCGTGTGTTCATACGTAGTGAATACTTATCGTGTTATAACACGTACGTAATACTAATAATTCTTATACGTGAAACGTAAACATGTTATAAAAGGATAGTTCAAATTATATACGTACGATCTTATGGTACTATTCATGGTGAAAGCATGCGTGTTTTACAACTCTTCCCCCCTAAAAAGAATAATTCGTCCCCGAATTATAGATAACGTAAACTGGAAAAGAAGAACATACCCGAATCAAACTAAAAGGGTATGTACGATAAAAGGACATGAAGATGACATGGTAGGAGGAAACATGGAACGTGACATGTCTTGAAAGGACATGTAACGTGACGTGACAGAAAGTACATATCTAATAGATAAGAGAAAAAACGGATAAGAAGTCCGGATGAACTTGTCCGTTTCCAAGTGGCTTCCCTCTTGGAACGGTTCCTACACATATCTTGACAGAAAAGATAAATCTTGGTCCTCCTGACCTTGACTTGAAATACGAAGAAATTATTTGTTATCACCGTAAGGTAGATCCCTTAAATTTGATCGAGGGAATAAGAATTAACGTGTAAGGGCAACTAAAATGTTATCGTGCAAAACACTCTACTTAACTGATAATTAGCAACGATGCGCGAGACACAAAAAAACGTAGTACGTGAAAATTTTTGAACGTAATACGTGAAAATTTTTGAACGTAATACGTGGAGATATGATGAGTGTAGTATGAGTAAACATATCCTGATCCATGATACGTGTAACATATCTTGATCATGATATTAGGAACGTGGAATGAACATGACATGTGAAACATATCGTGAACATAGAATATAATGGCGGTAACGCCAAACGTTACAAGGTGAGACATAGAATATGACGAGAAACGTCTATCTGAGGATAGGGAGTTATACTAAACTTGGGTCTGGTCTCTCAAGTTCTTGCAAAACTTCCCAGAATGAGAAAAGTGAACTTAACATCGTACGCTGAGATGCCATCATGAACGTGAATAGTGTCATGAACGCGAGCGCGAAAGCAAGTTGTGAAATTTGAACAAGGACGTGAAGTAAATAAGGAGCACAATTATGAATATTTGTCTGACCCGATAACTGAGGGATTGCCAAGTGATCGGATGAGCCTTGGCTGGAACATGTCCGATCAATCTGTTGGTTCTAAAATCCTTGCGGATGTAAGGATTCTGCAGATTTGATCAAACTATTCACAATAACCCAGATAGCATCATGCTTCTTCTGAGTTTGCGTTAATCTAGTAACCAAAATCCGTGGAGATCTTGTCCCATTTCAATTTACCATTTCAGATGATGAAAACATCCCAGTCTGTTGGTGTCCTATCTTAACCTGTTGGTATGTCAGGTACTTAGATATGAACGTAACTATATCTTGCTTCGTAGGACTTGATACATAGGAGTTTGCGAAACTCTGAGTTTCTGAATCTAGACTTCTCCTAGCGTAGGATTTTCTAGAACACCTAATGTAGTGTAGGGTTCTCTCCTTTACGCATAAGCTGAGTCATAGTAAGATTAATCGTAGAAACCCATGTGATTCAGCGTGTCACCGTAATCAAACAGAATTGATATTGGAAAATTTTCTAGGGTAAAATTTCTCTTGTCATAGAATTTGCAACATAGTGCAGATATGGTCTTCCTTTTCTTCTCTGGGCTTAAAGGAAATCAGGTTATCCTTAATGAAAACACTGATGAATTTGCTACGAGTTCATGGAAACTCATTCTTATAATGCCGTTGGAGCATTGATGAGACTAATTCAAAATCATAAATCTAGCATGACCGAGTCGTGTACGAATAGCAGTCATAGACATGTCCTGCTTTTTCACTCGTCACTGTTGGCAGCATGATCATTAGTTCAATCTTGGAAAGGTGATTAACACTATAAGGTCGATTGGACATGTTGTCAATACGTGGAGGAGAATAACGGTCATGAATGGTGATTTGTTTAAGTCGACGGTAGTCGACACATAATCTCATGGCACCGTCCTTCTCCTTGTAAGTTCTTCTGGAATGTATGGGAATATTTTGGAATAATCATCTGACAGCTAGAAAATTTTAGCTACCACGGCTAACAACGCACATGCCTGTAAGCATAGATAATTTGTACAGATTTTCCTGATGGAAAGTCAAGCTGAATGTATTCAGGAGCCTGAACATTACTGTACATAATTATGAATCGTAGCATGGTGTGATGTTCATAGTCCATAATTAAGATACAATTCATCTCGTGTCTGTCCGAGGAAATGCGTTAGCAGCTTGGATCTCATCATTAAGCTGAAGGAAAACCTTCGTATACGTGGGAATATGAAAGGCGTCCTTCATGGTCATGAATATATGAAATATGGTGAAAGAAATGAAAGTGACATCGGCAACGTGACAGTTCTCACTGATGCGCCGGTAATGGTATTGAAATTATTGTGGCCTGATTAATACATGGCACAACTAAATGGATATACCCTTGGAGGGTACCCTGAATTTCTTAGAAATGTTCCATAGTTGGACGTGAGTCATGTGTCTTGACTCGTGTCTTGGAACTATAAGCATGACATATGTCTTGACCGGTGTCTTGACATGTGTCTTCAGAAAGTATACGTGAGACATGTGTCTTGACTGATGTCTTGACATGTGTCTCAAGACGTAAAACAATAGAACTACAATATTAGGTTATTATGCCAGACTTGGCGGATCGGTTGGACTACTGATCCTTTGTATGTCTGATCACGTCCGCGGCCGGAGCCTCGGTTGCAATTTCTAGGATAGTTTCTATCATAGTAATGGTTACTATCGTCATGTCTGTCAGTTCCATGACGGTCATTCTCATGACCGTGATTCATGTAACTATTCAGCTGAGTGGCCGGCTGGTACCGGTTTGCACTCATATGGCTGAAATGACAGTCGAATGACGTTGACATGTAACCAATAATTAGGGACAAAGATTGATGGAAATTGTCTGATGGTGAAGCATCTTCTCGTCCAATTGCTTTGCTGTGACGCCTTTGTCTTCGTCTTGTAGGATCTCCAGGTTGTGAACAACATCCGCATCTCGTAGCATCTCCGAACATCAGCAGCATCAACCTTTAGTAACATCTCCAAGTTATGAGCGGCATCAGCAATCTTGTAGAATATCAGCAATTGAAAATACGCCTGAGGTGATTCAGAATCGACTAGCAAATACTCGTGAAGTATTGCAAGTGAAATACACATGGATTAAGGTACGTGTAATACACATGAAATAAGGTACGTGGAGTACACGTGGAATGCACATGAAATGATCGGTATGGGGTCGATCATTTATCATGATTTAAGGAAAGTATATCGGTTAAACGGTTAGGAAAACCATCATGATAACCTGGAAATGCCAGTATATACCGCATTCTGGTTGCATAGAAAAACCTTAAAGTGTGGTTACACCAAAATTCAAGATGTTTTGCCTGAAAGAATGATCAATGAAAACCAACCATGACATTCATGAAAGCAGAATTTACTGGAATCTTTCAATGTCTAGCCTGAGGGCATGATCGACATGATGAGAACATAATCAACATAAGGAGACTTAAGACATACTTAATCATGCAGATGAAATCCACATAAAAATCTTGGAATGAAATTAGTCATGAAAGAGAATAAACATAATCAGCATGAAAATGAAGTTAACCATGACAGTATGAAAACATACTTGACATAAAAGACATAATAACTTATGAGGGGACATGAAAAAAAAATTATGCCAATAAATCATGAGAAAAAATTTTATGCATGAAAACAGTGCATGAATGCATGATGTAGTTTATAAAAACTTTTTATATGTGCGAGGGGACGCCTATGGGTCGGTCCCAAAACAAAAGACATGGCGAGGGGACGCCTATGGGTCGGTCCCAAAGTTAAAAGTTTCGATAAAAGCACATGCAACTAAATAGGGCCAGTCCTGT
The DNA here is from genome assembly GCA_025667525.1 of Glebionis coronaria. Taxonomy (NCBI): domain Eukaryota; kingdom Viridiplantae; phylum Streptophyta; class Magnoliopsida; order Asterales; family Asteraceae; genus Glebionis; species Glebionis coronaria. The sequence goes on along the minus strand of JANFOE010001265.1, from coordinate 78,962 downwards.
ACCAACCATTACTTAGTTATAATCCCTGCAACAATGATACATGAAACATAAATAAATGAAACTCATCTGTCAAACTTATAAGAAAAAAAATTTATGTGACTAATTATGAACTACTGGGGTTCAGTCCACATAGCCACAGTTCTCGAGGAACATTATGCATGAAACAATGACACATAACTAAATATGAATGACGGTTGTCCATCCATATTAGTAAAACAATATCGATGAAGACATCAAGGTTAAAACCTTAAGGTGCTAAAAACATCATGGTTAAAGCAACAATGCGCTGAAAACATCAATACATAGAATAACAAACGTTAGCTTAGGAAGCTCCTAGTGACTACCCACTAGTCACAGGTCGAGTTTTAGAGCCTACAGGTTAAAGCCTTGGCTCTGATACCATAATTATAACACTTCATTTCGATAATGGAATGTCACGGGTCATTATGGCGTGTCATCATAGCATATAAGGATAAATGTCTAAACACTACATGACCATAGGGTAAACCGGAATCAAACATCGGTTCCCAAACATAATCCCAAAACAAAATAAATGAATGAAAGACTAAACAAGCATAAGTATATGAAGGCAAAAAGGAAAAGAAGTCTCTAGCAGCTTCCATCCTATGCACGTCCTCCAAATTCTTGAGTCTTTCCTAGGGTACCTGCCGTTTTGGGACATGGAAAGGAAAGTAACGGCTGAGAAAAACGCTCAGTGCACGGATATAGACATAGTATACATGACTAAAAGATAATAAAGACTTAATAGCAACGGAATTGTATAAGTCCTAGAAAACATGGAACATGTTCATAAAACTGGTTTTATAGTTTGAAAAGCCTTATGTTTATCTTCTGAAAAACTGTTTAACATATTTTACCATTAGCCAATATAGGTCATGAAAATCCACCGAGCATGAATACTTGGAGGGGTGACCTCATCATGCAAATTGGAGGGGCTACCTCTAATTCAATATATTGGCTTTGGGTAGGAGGGATCAGCTCCTTGTGAAGTATGCAAGGCACACACCACATTCACCATGAAATCCTGACTGAAACATGTAACTAGGATGCACCCATACGCCCCACATGATAAATAAAATAATATGGACAAAAACTGAAGGGACGCCACGAGCAATCACTTCGCCGTGGTGAAGTCATAACATTGGTGCCTCCAATGTTATGGTTATGGTACCTCCATAACTAGGTGAAACTGGTCATGCATGTATATGGTTTTAGGTATTCTAATTAGACATAAGAAATTCAAAAACATATAAAACAAATACTGGGAAAACAGTTGGCTGCATACGGGGAATCCTAATAAGGAAAGAATGTCTATACTGAAAGGATGGGAATCCGTACCTTATGTCCAGTGAACGAAGAAGATGAACTGAGGATAATCCTACTTCGGTATCACTAATGCTACATAAATACATACATGAATAAGTATATGCTTACTAAATACGTAACTGGTTTTATGTCATGTCTTAACTTATTTTATATGTTCATATCATGTTTTACTGTTTAAAGCCTTAAACTGTGTTTATCTTATATTCTGGCTATTCTGATTAATTACTTCTGGTATTTCATGTATTATTATACTTACTGTGTAATACTAAGTAACTTTCCAAAAATAGCATGTTTCCTAAAATAGAAAGTTTTCAAAAATAGAAAGTTACCAAAAACAGAAAGTTTCCAAAAATAGAATTACTGCTTAAAATAGATAAGTTTATATAATTAGAAAGTTTCCATAAATAGATCAGCTGCCTTAATTAAATAGTTTCTAAAAATAGAAAGTTTCCATAAATAGATTAGCTACCTGAATTAAATAAGTTTCTAAAAATAGAAAGTTTCCATAAATAGATTAGCTGCCTTAATTAAATAAGTTTCTAAAAATAGAAAGTTTCCATAATTAGATATAAGCTGGTTAAATAAGCTAAGTATATAAGCCTAAGTGTTTTTCTGATTATTTTCTAAGTCATAATAATATAATGTATAGTTTATTAATTATTTCATGTAATTTAAATAAACTATAGGTTAAAAGTATTTAATTAAATGTATCATGTTTTAATTAAATAAAGTTAAATACTTATGTTAAAACATGTATTATTATGTATTAATAATATAACCTAAGTCATGTTAATTAATTAATTATAACCATGGTTTTTAAATAATTAATTAAATACGAGTCTAGAAAATATAAAATACTTAGGTTAATAATTTCATGATTCTAATAATTAAATATAACCTAAGTCATGTTTATTAAATTAATCATGTCATACTTATTAATTTAATTTTAACATATGATTATAAAAAATAATAATCTTAACATAAACCATGATCCGGATCTTGACTAGAAACCATGAACCGGACATGAAATCGACACCACACCCCGAACCACTTCGGGGTTCCCTTTGGTTTGCTGCTGCCGTGGGACCCACACCACCAAACCGGGACCACATGGTCTCGGTGGTGGTCTATTAGCCAAACCGAGACCCCCTTGGGGTTAGGTTTAGGCGCCGGCCAAACAAAACACCTGTGACAACCCTGGTTTTGATGTTCGTCACTTAGTTTTATTTTGTGCTAGTTACGTGCCTTTACGTGTTTATGTGTTTATTGGTGGGCATAGATTGTGGTTTGGATATCGTTTCAGGTACGGGGTACCTTGTGAGTGAAACGATGTGAGATGATTTCATGTTCATGAGCTCACATGGTAGTGACTATGAAATGAGATGGTGTTATTTAGTGGTTTTACGTATACATATCTGTATTATAGAAAGTTGTATTTTTTACGATTTACGCTTTAGCATTTAGAGGTCTCGAATGAGGTAATTAGTCATATGGATATTTTTCGGGATGGTTTTAAGTCATTTAGGACTTAGTTATAAAGTTTATTTCAAAATTTGAGATTTTTTATAAAAGTGTATATTTTACGTCTTTTACGGTAAAATTCGTAAATTTGACTAGTTTTACGGTTTTGAGGTTTTGGAGGATTTAGGAGCTGAAATAAAATAAGGAAAATTAAGGTAATATTATTAATACATATATTAATAATAAAAAGAAAAAAAAACGAAATAAGGGGGTGTTGGGTCGGTTTGGTAGACGCAAGAAAAGAAAGGGAAAAAGGAAAAAAAGAGAAAAAGGAAAGTGGGCTATGGGTTGGACTAGGATTCACCCATACCCTATATAATGTTTTATTGTAAACCAAAAGACATAATCCCTGGAGAAAAAAAAGAGGTCGACGGTTCTTGGAGTTTTTTAGGGTTTTCTTATTTTTTTCATTTTCCATTAAATTAAAGGTAAAACCTTCATAACCCTTTTCATTTAAATTGTTTTTATGTTTTCTTTAATCATCATATGATGGATTTAGGTTAGGGTTTAATGTAAAAACAGTAAACTAATGTTATATTAATGATATCATGATGATTACATAAACTAGGGTTTGTATTTAATGGGGCTATGGGTAATTAATTAAGTTAATTTGATTAAACCCATTTTTAAAAACTGGGCAGACTTTTGAGTCAATTTTTTTGATCATATTGGGAGTTCTACAAACTCTTATTGTACGATCCAAGTATCCCTGAAAAGGTAATTGAAGTGGATTGCCAATGCAAGAAACGAGAACTAAATTGGAGGTCGGGAAGTGGGTCAAAAACAGGTTACAACAGTCTGAGGTCAAAACAGTTTTGAAGTCAGCCTGTTTTCTTTTTAAGTTTTGGGTTGTTTGGGTACTTAGGGTTGCATTGGGATCTTCTAACGAACATTAAAGATGTTTTATATATTATAGTAAGTATCTGCACTTGGGCTAAAGTTTTGGTTTAGGGTAAGACCCCCTAATCATAACAAACGTTTGGTATGTTTAAAATTAGTAAATCTGGAATGACAAAAGTATATAGATATATTTCGGGGCTTTAACAGTAGCTTTAAGGTTGGGGAAAATGGGAGGTGTTAGCTAACATATGTAAGGGAATAACTATTCCATTTACAGAGATCATGGGTGTGTTTAGGTGGGTGTTTGGCTTATAGCTTGGAGACCTAAAACTGGGACTGTTTTTGATAAAATGTTAACGGGATGTGTTATGAAGTAAAACGAGTTAAGGGCTTTATAGAGGGGTGTAATGAGATGCTTAGAGAATATATATGAGATATATATGGGATAAGGTTAGATGTCCATCATAGGTTGATGATCCATTTTAGTGTTTGGTTCATGTTTTGATTATGTGTTTTTGGTTGTTAGCTTTTTGCTAGTGTGCGGATGTTTTGGGAAGCTCAATCAGGTGAGTTTCATAGTCCCATGTTTACTATTGTTTTTGACTTTCAGATGGGATGGAAGAGACACTATGTTATGTTATTTATAAATTTATGTTGTGAATGTTTGGCGTTGGTAATGGACTTATGTGTGCATACTTATATGATTAACTGCTAGTCGATTCTTGATTGTTTTATGTTTTGACTTGGTACCAAGGGGATGTTGACAAGGCGGGGCCTTGGGATTTGGTTCATAGGTGTTTGGATGCCTATGGGAGTATGGTGTTTGGTATGACTGGGAGCCCGAGTTTTGGTTTGGTTAGTTAAATCTTGAATGTTAGTTTGTTAATGCATATTAGTATCACATTGTCCATATGGTTTAACTTTTGGTTGTTACTCACAGCTTATGGTATGATTTTGGCGTTTGAATCTAAACCTATGACGCTCACCAACTTTATGTTGACGTGTTTTAGTGTCTCTTTCAGGTGAGAATGTGGTTATGCTTGAGGATAGAAGAGGCTAGATTTGGATGCATTAGGATTGCATTTAGAAGGAGATCCCCGTTCCTTCTTAGTTTATTTTTATGTGTTGTGAATAAGTGATACTGTTGGCTCCTATATGTTGTTTTGATTATGTTAATTGTTTGTCTTGGGTAAGTGGTTGGACTGTTACCTACTTACCTAGACTCCTGCTTTGTTGAGATATTGTCATGACCTTTGTGTCGCCATTTATGACGCTATAGTTGCATTTTAGTTTTCTCTATAGAGACACCGTTTGTTGTGATGATATCCATACGTCGCGCCCCATATTTCGCCATGGTGGGGTGTTACAACACCCCTAAAAACCCTTATTTTGATCTACCCCATAATCATAGACATGTTTAATAAATGTTTTTAAAAACATCATGATCTTATGTAATTTAATAAATGAAAACATAAAACAAAAGGATTAAAAAGGTTATACCGAATGCGTGGATCGATCAAGGATGAACACACATGAATGCTTGTAATAATTCCAAGGTTAAAATCAAATCGAATCACCCCTCCATGGTGATTGTAGGTGGCGGCCAAAGAGGAACAAAAGAAAGAAGGAAGAAAACTTTAGGGTTTTTGTTATTTTTCCTGTAATGTGAAAATGACCAAAATCTTTCCTAATTCCATGTTTTAGTAAAAATTAAAATGGGCTTGGCCCATTCCTCCTTCCTAATTTCGTGGTATGGGGCCCACATGGGGTAACCCGTACTTTTCTCGAGTCTAAATATTATAGTGTATTCTCGTGTTTTATCGTGTTCGTGTTTTACGTGTTTTAATTAGTTATCGATCGTGACTTAATATATTTATTCGTGTTCGTAATAAATATATATATACATACGTAATATTAGTTCGTGATAACTATATATATATGTAATTAATATTAGCTCGTGATTAAATTAAGTTCATGATTTCATGTTCGTATGCACGTGATTTTAATTATTATTGAAATAATTATCGTGTGTTCATACGTAGTGAATACTTATCGTGTTATAACACGTACGTAATACTAATAATTCTTATATGTGAAACGTAAACATGTTATAAAAGGATAGTTCTAATAATATACGTACGATCTTAAGGTACTATTCATGGTGAAAGCATGCGGGTTTTACAACTAAAACATTCTAAGTTTTAAGCTCATAAAGTAATGTGTATCTTTTAAATAGGAGAACTTTTCTTCTCAACGAGAAATTCATCTTTCTCGGTCATGAGCTTTATGATAAAACATTCAAAGTTTTTCAAGCTCATGAAAACGATTTCTAAGTAAATGTCAGCTTAGAACTCGCTCTTTAGTTAAAAGGAAAGTTTATCGCCGATGGTAACTTATCCTTAACAACGGGAAATTTATAACTTCTCGGACTTGAGCTCGTTTTGTAAGATATTCAACATCTTAAACTCAAGTAACTGGTTTTAAAAATTTTGAACACAGTTCTTCGAGAATTTTTCAAAAGGTTTTTCTAAATCTTTTAAAATTGTGTGTTCAAAAATGTTTTGATAATAAGGGCATGTCTTCTGGAATCGATAATATTTACAATACTAGAAATGTCATTCAATAATGACACGGGGTTGTAAATAAAGTTCGAGCAGAAGTTCAAACGTTTTAAAACATGCTCAAAATGGTTTGCTATTATTTCAGATAGTAACCCGTTTTTAATACTCAAGTCAAGCATTTCACCGGAAAGATTTGACTCAACAACGAGAATTAATTTTCTCGGGCATGGTTTACTTTATAACCATGTAAGGGATTGTGTTTACGTAATAACACTGTTAGCCTTAAAATGTGTGTGACTAACGAAATTACATTAGTTTCATAGCCGGGACTTACAGGGACTAATATTTTCATATGTAAAGTCCAAGTCCCGGGCTATATAAACCCCTCCATACTTCCATGGAGGGGTGAGGCTTACCATTTGTTTTCTTTTCTTTCTCTCTCTAATAAAACACTTTTATTAGAGCAAAACTCTCTCTCTCTCTCTCTTTCTCTCACTAACCATGGCTAAACACCACTTCTACCCTCCCCGACCTCCGGATCATTTACCCGTCTTGTTAGTGAATCCAACTTAACAATTGGCATCAGAGCTAACCGGGGGTGTTTCGTGTCTTTGATTTGTGGTTTGTGTTCGTGTTATGTTATCAGATTCGTAATATGCTGAGTCACGGTTGGTATTTTTTTTTATCAACTCCTATCTTGAAATATCAACTTTCTGTTTCATTTTTATCTATTTCTTATCAGTGTTGTCCCAATATTTTAAGATTTGTCCAAATCTGTGTCATGTTTCGTCTCGTAATTCATCTCTGTATACCCGTTTTTTTTTGTTTTTTTGTCCCTTCATCACAAGATCTAATCTTAAGTTTTGGGAAAAAAACAAATAAAAACAGATGGACCAGAGACTATCTTTTGGGAAAAGGACAAAAAGTTTTCTAGATCCATTTTCTTTGTCGGTTGTAAAACCCTTTTGCGAGGCCTTATTGCGATGAGCTTTTCAGACGGATATCATGATGCTTTTTCAGATGTACTTATTGCGATGGCTTCTTTTCCAGATTTATTCCGATGGGTTCCTTTTTCACATTCTGATGGATAGGGCTGTCCTTATTGCGATGGATGGCTTGATCCATCGCAATGGTAGTCATGACGTCATGCTGCCCAAATTTTTCCGATGTCTTTACGATGGGTTTGGTATTGCGATGGCTTATTCAGATGCTTATTGCGATGGGTGTACAACATTGCGATGGAGCATCTGATACACATTGCGATGACTTGTATTGAAAGAAAATATATTGCGATGGGTGGTGTGGATTTATTGCGATGGGGGTGCTTGGACACACATTACGACAGTTTGAGTTTAAGATGATCATTACGATGGAGTGTGTATCATTGTGACATGACTTCTCATAAATAAAAAAAAAAAAAAAAAAATTTGACCGAGACACTCGTCCAAACATAATGTACGCCTTTATCATCTCTTGACCAGAACCTATTTCTAACAACTCCATCCTTTTAACTCCCATCAACATCAAATCTCTAACCTAACCCATCGACACCTAAAACCCCATCTAGACTCGAATAGAAACAAAAAGGTTTAAGACTCAACTCATCAAAAATAAAAAGATCTCAGATCCAAATCGTATATTGACATGCAAGTCAAGATCTTTAAAGATCAAAACCCACGAAATCATCATCACTGATCCTTTTAGATGCAAACCATTTTTTTATTCGAATGTAAAGAAAGTCAATTAACAAATCTGTTATTGCTTTACTTTGATTCGATGACTAAAAACAGCATTATCTAATCTACACAAACCTACCAGAGACCTTGTAATAAGATCTTGAAGCCTCGACCATGTCATACTTGGTTCAAACAGCTTATGAGCATTAAGATAATAAAAGGGGTGGTGCTATTTATTGGTGTGGTAGATGATATGCTTGTAGTATATGGAAGATTTGGTAGTGAATTTTGTGATCTGAGTTTACAAGAAAGTGATGGGGATCGGCTGATAAGATAAGTTGTATTTGGATAGAGAGATTAGAAAAAGAGGCGGAGAAAATGAGATAAGTGATTAGGGTTGCTATGACCTAATTTTTAGGTTAGACATTCTTATAAGCTCAAATGTTAACTGGGTATTGAAATTGTGGTTGGGCCGTATACTTTAATATGGTACTACCTAATCTTTGATGGGCCGATATTTGGGCTGACCCACTTTGCTAATAATCATATCTCAAAAGTGCTATATAGACCGGATGTATTATTTTCGAGAGGTCGATCCGCGCATCAGTTGGGTATATGATTGATTTGGGCTTCAAAAATCAAGTTTGCTAGATGACGTTGACGACCTCTCTTTCTCTAGTCATCGTTGGTTCCCTAGTTAACGACACTCACTCATACTCAACACACACAACAAACACACACGACAAAAACAAACAAACACCAAAACGATCCTTCAAGATTCACTAAAATTGTCAAAACGGCTACTATTCGGGCAAAGTAATGTCAAGTGATTACGAAGTGGATTTGGTATTTATTATTTGAAGGTGAAGTGGAATGTCACGAAGGCGTCTACTCAATTCATCATCGAGCCTTTTCACCCCCTCTATCGATTGATGATTCGCTTCAGCATTTATGATTGAGACTTGATTTATCTAGTTTCCACTGTCAAGGGGTGGATGGTCGACGACATGGACAACTATCACTCAAGGAGTTACGTTGTAGTGCTCAGTGTCACACTCATCTGTAGTTGTGGGTAATTCAAGAGGTGTTTTACATCTTATACTTCTCTCTTCTTTTATGTATAAGGTACTAAGAGACGTTTCTCTGCACCATTCGTCAATCAACAATAGTGCTAAGCGTAAGTAACAAATTTGGGATATTGTACTTCAGTTTCAAGTTTGGAATATCAAATTTACTTCACCAGTGGTCACTACAGATAGCCAAAAGAATACGAGGTCGGTAAGTTTAGCCAGAGAGTACAAGAGTAGAGATGTGATCAGCAAACAATTCTCACGAGCAACTTGAGCTACAAAATATCAACAAAGATTTCTACTTCAGACACGAACATCTCGCGATTCTGATTGTACTTGTCAGATGATGCTCCCGAGTGTTCTTAACCACCATACTCTTGACAAGAACATCTTACGATTCTGATTGTACACGTCAGATGATGCTTCCGAGTGTTCTTAACCTTCTTACTCCTGATAAGAACATCTCGCGATTCTGATCGTACACGTCAGATGATGCTTCTGAGTGTTCGTCACCATCATACTTTCGACAAGAACATCTCGCGATTTTGACCGTACACGTCAGATGATGCTTCTGAGAGTTTGTAACCATCATGGGGGAAGAACGTGTACTTTTGGGTACTTAGTTCAACTTCCAGGGAGAAGTATTCTACAAGCGTGAGAAGATTTGTTGCTGATTTCTTACATGTTCCCCCAAACTCATAATCATGAATACCAAAAATGTTAAGGTAGCAGTTACTTGGTGGGGTTTACTTCTTCTTCTACAAAATTCCGCTGTGTACTTTAAATGTCAAAGATAGAAGATTGCTCAAGCTATAGGTTCTGCTCAAGACAGGGATATTGGTTTGGGGGGAAGCTGATTCAGAAGCTTCGTCAAAAAGAAGTCTATGAAGAAAGCTTTTCAAGACATGTGGTATGAATTGGGGGGAAGTTAATCCAGTTCATACATGATACAATTGTTCCTCAACATGTAAAGACAAAGAGGATTCAAACTGGGGTATAAGTTTTTCTAGAAGACTTGAAGACAACGGTGTCATCCTCAGCATTGGAAGCAAACTTAATACTGTCATATTTTTGTTGTATTTGCATTTGTTAGGAATATTGTAAGTAATTCCGTATGTCACCACATTGGGGGAAGATTGTTAGCCTTAAAATGTGTGTGACTAACGGAATTACATTAGTTTCATAGCCGGGACTTGCAGGGACTAATATTGTCATATGTAAAGTCCAAGTCCCGGGCTATATAAACCCCTCCATACTTCCATGGAGGGGTGAGGCTTACCATTTGTTTTCTTTTCTTTCTCTCTCTAATAAAACACTTTTATTAGAGCAAAACTCTCTCTCTCTCTCTCTTTCTCTCACTAACCATGGCTAAACACCACTTCTACCCTCCCCGACCTCCGGATCATTTACCCGTCTTGTTAGTGAATCCAACTTAACAAACACAATCTAACACAAATTTATGTACGTTTCAGTGCATTTATTTGTTAAAACAAGAGAAATCTTGTTTTTATGAAGTTATCATCTCCACCAACCGTAGCAACTTACAATTGATATCTACATACTCGACGATGCGACTACTCAAACGGTGACTACAGCTCTTTCAATAGAACACGGGTCAACAATTGAGGGGGAGCAATTGTCCAGCATTCAGAATCTTTGACGCCGAAGGTGCCAAGTTCACATATTGGTGTCAAGACAACGATATCAATCGCACACATGGAGTTAAGAGATAACTTCAGACATGACGAGGCGACCAACATTCGTGAACAAGAACCATGTGATTCTATCATATGATGTTCTCCATCATTCAGGTCCAACCTCGTCTATTGCTAATATTGTGAATACATTATCATATATGATCTTTGCATGTGATAAATACCTTACACTTGTGTTTAAAAGGTATTTTATTTACGTTTCAAGTACACCCTCATTAATTTGAGGGGGAGCTTGTGTAATTCATGAAGATATTTGGAGTTGCATTTTTCTTCCCAAATTTTCTTAAAATGCTATTAAATCAATTGATATTAAAAACATCGATTGAGTTAATATTTTTAATATGGGGAGAAAATGTGATTTAATATGGGAAATGATTAATCACAAATGGTTTGACTTAACGTGCTAGCTCATCCCGACATGTGCGAAATGTTTTCGGATATCGTGGCATATGTTAAGGGGGAGCAAAATGGATTTGCACTTCAAAATGGATTTCATGGTGACATACACTTACCCAAAACATCTCTATTTACGACGGTGAAGATTGTGGTGACATAAGGATGGTAGGATAGGTTAAAGTCTAATGATTCCTCTAGAACCGGAGGAATCTTCCTAAGGACATTCCATAGCTAGAAATAGTAGTCTTGAGGAAAGATGGAGAAAGATTGTGAACGTAGCTGAATGCCGACCAAGTACTTAAGTTAGCACTGGAACAATCACAACAAGGTGCTAGTTATGACGTATTGGTAAGCATTGAAGGGGTTGAAGAATGAAAAAGAATTGTAATGATAAAGGGTGTAAAGAAAGAAGCCCTCCTTACAACCTTTGGCTGAAACCGGGTAAATACATATGCTATTGAGATCATTTTTTTAAATGATGCTTGATATTGAAGATAAGACATCATGGACACAGTCATGCAATGCACAACCCATTCCAGCTAACTCAGATATCTCTCAAAAGATATTTGTTTTAATCACACGGAGACAACGCATTATCTATTGATTTATTCACTCCGAATAAATTGGTATTGAAATGGTGGCACTCCTCTCCAGCCTCCGATCACTAAAATCCAAAATGCAAGATCGAGTCTATAGCCATTTGAGATCATCAAATATCTCATTAGGACACACTTTCATAATTCCTTGCTTCTTCACACACTATGAAAAGTAAGAAAGATCTAAAGAGTCCTACGCAAAATCTTCATGATCTTGCCTGAACATTCGAGTAATACGAAAGTATTTACAATAAAGATGGAAATCCTTCTTGAGCGAATATCAAAAATCATGGTAGGTGACTTGTGCGATTATTTATGAATCAAACTTGTGATAACTGGAAAGCAACAGTGGTTTAATTCTTAACTGAACTTAAACACGTTCCAGGCCTCTACGCAATATCTTAGTGATCTTGCCAGAACACTCAGAGTGATACCTTAGTGTTCACAGTGGTGAGTGGAAATCCTTCTAGTGTTAACCTCAAACAACACTTGGTAGGTAACTTGCAAGATTCTATACGAATCAAGCTCGTGACAACTAGAAATCAATGATGGTGCGGTTCTTAATTGAATTTCACTTGTTCTAGGAACATGAATTGACGGCTTCAAATCATGCGGATATTTTTATCCAAATGATTCACTCTTTATGTTCGCAATCAGCTTTGGGTGGTCGAATAAAGAGAACGGGTTTACCCGCGAAATCTTGTCAAGGAGGTTCTTAACTGAAACTACCTGTACAAGTACGATATTTTATATCGTCCAACGGTCTTCACCGACCAGAGGTAAAATGCTACCGAATTAGAATGAAATGTTCAAGGCCATTTCATCCGTGTATATGTTTTGTTGCTAACTGTCTTATGCAGTAATGAGACTGCTTTTATACATAGTCTCATCTTCCAAATAGGGCTTAAAATGCATTAAATATCATCAAAATACCCAAATATATGCTTGTGTTTGTTGCTTGTGTATTTTAGGTACGGATATTGAGAAAATGACAAAAGATCACAAGAATCATGCAAAAACGAACACGGGAAACGAAGCCGCACAATGAACCAAGCCCTAGTGAAGACTTTCCCAAGATCAACCCTTGAAGATTTGAAGAATTATGAAGAAGGGTCCTCCAATTATAAAGAATTGACACTTTATACCCTTGTATCCTCATAATTACAAGTTTGGTCCCTAAAGTTTGTCAAAATTACAAAAAGGGCCCTTAACTTTGAACATTTGGCAAAAATGGTCCCTCAATCATCAAGACTTGGCAATTTCAGTCCTCCAAATTATCAACATTGCAAGTCTAGACCATTATCATTGAAGAAAATGCCAATTCAGCCCTTGAAGAATTCAGATATGGCAAGAATTACCCCTGAGTTCATTGTGCAAAAGTTTTTGGGCCAGAAATGTAAAGATGCAAAAGTTGTTGTGAAGGAAACAAGCGTTGACAGCTTTTTAAGTTGAAATGACAAAAGGAAAAGAAGTGAGGGTTAAACCTGGGCGACATAATAGATACCTTAACCAGTAGTGGGGTGACACGTGCCCCACTACCACCTCTCAACCAATCACATGGCTCCCTGCTTCCACCTCACCATCCACTCACACCATACTTAACAAACTTAATTTATTAAGTTTAATTAAGGCGCTAAACACCCATTTTAAAAACCAAACGGATTAAACACTTGTTCTTGGTGTTCTTGGTGCAAATTAGGCATTTGTTAAATACCAACAATTAAACCCTAATCTTCTCCAGAATTAAGATTAGTGTATCCCTAAACATAGCCCAACTTCTAAAACCCTTGCCACGTCACTCATATGCTCACATGATAAACCCTCTTTTGGCGTTTTTGGGGAAAATGCCAAAGCTTGCCAAGGAATCAACACTCAGGATTCTAGCTTACTCCTTAAGCATTATATGGACCATTGGATGCAATTAAAACATGCCAGCTCCCACAAAAATCCAATTCAGTCACATGATTCAAGTAGATGCCAAAAGACCTCAAGGGCATTTTTGGGACTTAAGCATTAGGGTTTACACGTTTTTTAGCTTTCTAGGACCATGTACACCCTCTATATAAAGGGTCTAGTTCATTTCATTTGCTCCGGCTTTTGGTTTTTCCTTTGTTCAAACACTTGTAAATCCTTTTTCTGATTAATGAATCTGAGTTAAGTGCTTTGAAGAAAGACCAAGTGCCATCTTTATTCTACTTGTTTATGTTCTTAGTTTACTGCTTTTGAAGTTTAAAACCTGTTTTCAAAAGAGGAGTGTGCACAAGTTTGCATATTTTCCTCATTTTCTTGATATTTTGCTAAGTCTTGTTCCAATCTTGGAATTCTTGGGCTATAGGGCTGATCATAGCATCCTAACTGAGTTGGTTAAGGTGTGGTGAGGCTTATAACTTGGGGATAATCAAGTGTGGGGTAACAAGTTTGCATTAATCAAGTTTTTCCCAAGTTTCTGATTTTTCATGTTATTGTGCTTAACCCTTGTTGAATCTTAGCAGGCTTTTGTGGAAGCTTGTGCTTGTTCTTGCTAGCACATAAGCTCAAAATTCGTGGCTGTGGATGTACATCCATGAGGTTTGCTTACTTAATCTCCAAATCTGCATAAATTGTGATTTTTGGTGATATTTGTATGAAACTGTTGTTCTTGTGAATTTTGTGGCTTGTTCTTGCTTGAATCTGTTTATTAGACTTGTTTTAGTGTTAATTGATGCTTGGTTGGCCTGAAATATCATTGTGCTTTTGAAAATTTTGATTTGAAAAAGTTAAAGGGGTGTTTGGGTCTACTGGTTTATGCTTGTAATCTGTTTTTGTGTTAAGGGAAAGTGTTGTTTATGCTTTGTATCTGCTATACCTTTGTTTGAGAGTGTTTTGCTGCAAGTTTTTGGGTTTGAACACTTGAATTGATCAATCTGCTATTTAGACCTTGTTTCTACTTGTTTTGACCTAGGATTTTGGGAACACTTAGTTTGTATGCATGCCTAGGGATAAAAGTGGTTTAAACAAAGTTAACATAACCTGTTTGAAAGATTTGAGGTGTTGAAATTGGCTTGTGTGTCAAATACATCAACAAAAGTAGAAAACTGCATGTGTAGTGTTCATCAGTAACTTTCATAGCTTGAATCTTGCTTAAGTCTTTGAACCAGTGCATGAAACCTGTTTAGACTTGCTTATTGGAGTTTATTATAGCTTGTGTGTGCATTTGGTTGAATTTGGCTGGCTGATTTGTGCTAAAACTGCTCTTGAATGCTAAACTGCTTATTGTTCATGTCTGTGCAATGTCTGGTGATTAATTGATTAAACTATATCAATTGGGTGTTTGTGATTGTGTTATTTTGATTGTTATTTACTCCTTTTGATCCAAAGATCAATTGGGTGCCTTTGTGAAATCTGAATCCAAGAAAAAGTCACTAAAGACAAAAAAATCAAAATAGTCAAGCAGTGGGAAAAGTTCCCACTGCTCAACATCCAAAACTAGCCCCTGCTAGTGCAATTTTATCATCAGCTTATCAATAAGCTATTCTAGCTTATTCTGACTTGCAACAACTTATTTTTTGTAATAGATCTTCATTATTTGACCCATTTAAGTGAACTGGAGCTTATGAGACTTTGACTTTGACTTTTTACTAGAAAACCAACTTGTTTGACTTTTAACATAATTGCTTATTTGATTTTCCAGCTTATTGAGTGTGCTTATTTGAAAGGTCTTTGGTTTTTAAGCTTAGTTTTGTCAAAAGAAACATTTTGCAACTTGAATCAGCTTCTAAGGTGGTCTAGATCATAAAAACGACTATTTTGTCGTTTTGTGAATAAGTTGTTGACTTGTTTCTGGCTTATTAAGTGGTCTTATTTGAAAGTTCTTTTTGCAGAAGTCTTTGTTAGGTCAAAAGAAGGTTGTGTGTTAAATTTTAGCTTATGGCATCAGCTTATGGCTTAATGGGCCAAAAAGCCCATTAAGAATAAGCTGCTTATTATAAGTTAGCTTATTTCACATTTTCAGCTTTTGGGCCTTTGGAAAAAGTTGTTTAAAATCAAATTTTGAGTCAACTTGTGCTTTTTGAGCTTAATTTGAGCACTTTTTCTTATTGGGCCTTAATTAAGCCCAATAAGGGACTGTTTTGGGTTTGGCCCATTTTCTAGGCCCAATAGGGGTATTTAGGTAATTTCACTTTCATTTCTGAGTTATTTAGGTTAAATTAAGCTAGTTTGCAAGTTTTTAGAATTTTTTATAATTTTTGGATTTTTAATATTATTTTAATATTATTTTATTATTAAAAATTAATAGTTTGATTTTCTAGGTTTTATATTTTTCCTAGGTTCTAAAGACTTAATTAGGATTTTTGCAACTTTCCAATTATTTTCTAGGCCTTTTAATTATTTTCTATAATTAATTTAAGATTTAATTGATTTTAGGAGTTTTTAATTGTTTAAAAATAGTTTTAATTGGTTTTAAAATTTTGAAAAATAGTTTTTAGCTTAATTAGAATATTTTTGAGGTTTACAAACTTTAAAATCTTGTTTAGGGCTTTTTAATAATTAATTTTGATTTTTAGGGCTTTAATTAGCATTAAAAAGTCATTATCTAATTAATTAAAAGGTTTTTGCAAGTTTTGATTTTCTGTAAACTCTTATAATATTATTAGGGATTTTTGGTGATTTTTAGGTTAAAATTTTAATTTTGGTGGTTTTTAGGATTTTACGTGTACGTCTTTTTAGAATTAGCTTAATCCGTCTTGATAACCGTCATTCTCTTCTAATCCCTTTTCTACTTTTCTTTTCTCAAATATAATCACAAATTAATCCATATCATTACACACATAACACACTAGCCTCCTTGAGAACGAACTTAATTGGTCATTAGTGCTTGGTTTTCCTAAACCGACACTTAATACTTGCCCTACTTTGTGCATTCTTTTCCTAAAGGTGTACAAAAGCTCAACATCATTTTGGCGCCGCTGCTGGGGAGGCGTGTTGTGTTTTGATTTGGCATTGTTGTTTTTATACTAACCATAATTAGTATTTGTATTAGTAGCACTCTACTAATACGTATTATCGTTTTTCGGTTTTTGTGTGAATATTATTACTATATTGTATACGTAGAACAATAAATACACAAGTACTCCAAATACGTGAGAAATCACAACCTTGACTTGGGAGGTCATTACCCAATCATTGTATTCGAATCTCAAACCAAAGAAAAAGGCAAAAATAGATAAATACTTTCGTGAAGCTTAATCTTGAAAATACAAACTATAAGGTGGGTATAAGGCGGATATTTTAAAATATATCCTAAGGAAAAAGGCTCTTAAGTGCTTCGCGCCGCCTCGTTTCCCCGCTTGCTTGTGAGTATTTGATTGTGAGAGTGAATCGAGGGTTTTGCCGCCCAAAGTATTACTAAGTATCATATATATTTTCTTGGTTTCTATTGATTAAACCCTCTTGAACGATTTGGTGTTCCACCATCGTTCTAAAGTCATCGAAGGCGTTCACCCCACGTGATCGTTTTCATTCCTTGAGGCTTCGTTAATCAATAGATTTGATTAGTGAGGAGATTTGTGGAATTTTTGTCTACTTAATACATTTCACCAAGCTCCAAAAAGGTTAATACAATCAAAAACCAAAAAAAAAATTGAAAAAAAAATACAAAACACCAAAAAGAATCTTCTTTGCTCATCTCCTCGTTGTACGTGACGTTTATGCTCACTCGTAACAAAGCAAGACGTGCTCGTAAACGAAAGAACAAAACTCCCACTCCCAACAATTCTAGTGAGGAGTCTCCTATTGACGAACCCATTGTAAGAGAAGCACCAACCATGGCGAATCGAACTATGATGGAGTTACTTCAAGCACCCACCGAGGGTTATGGAGAGGCTATTGTGATTCCTGTTATCCTTGCGGAGAATTTTGAGGTGAAAACGGGTTTGTTGTCCATGATTCAAAACAACAAATTCCGTGGTGATGAGAAGGACAATCCACACAACCATATCCGCCAATTCAGTCGTCTTACCGCTACTTGCAAGTTTAAGGATGTCTCTAACGACTCGATTAAGATGATGCTTTTTCCGTATTCCTTAGCGGGGCCCGCAAAAATTTGGTTAGAGAAAGAGCCACCCAATTCTATATTGACGTGGAAGGATCTCGTGTCTAAGTTTGTGAACCAATTTTTTCCGCCCTCTAAGACTACGCACTTGAAAAACGAGATTTCAAAGTTTTCACAAGAGTTTAATGAAAGTTTTTCAACGGCTTGGAATAGGTTTAAGGAAATGTTACATGAATGTCCTCATCACGGTTTTTCCGATTTGCATCAAATTGACACGTTTTACAATGGACTTAATGATCATGAAAGGGATTATTTGAATGCCGCCGCGGGTGGTAATTTTTTGTGTAAAACGGTTGAGGAAGCTTTGGTGATAATTGAAAATAGATCTAAGGTGTATAGTCCTCGTAGCACGTCTAGTGTTCGTAAGGCTTCGTCTTCGGCTTCACCTACTTTGTCTAATACCATCGATGCTTGCCAAATTGAGGTGAATTTGGAAAACAAGATTTTTGATAAGTTGAAAGGACTTTTGATTGAGTTTAAAGTTGGTGAACCAAGTGCTCCCGCTACGGCTAAAGCGGTTGAGGTTTCTTGCATGTATTGTGGTGGAGGTCATGATTTCTCCGAGTGCATTACCAACGGTGGTAACACTTCGAGTGCCTTCGCGGCCACGGGAAATTACAACCAAAACGGTCAAGTTTCCCGCTCTAATCAAATGACTCCACCGGGTTTTGGTTCAAATCAAAATGCTAACAACTATCGCAACAATCAAGTTGGTTTTAAGAACAATTACAACAAGGGAAACTATGGGAATCAAGGGGCTAATAATCAAGTTTCAAACAAAAATGATTTTCAAAATAACAACAAAAGTTTGCAAACATTGAAAGATCTTCCAAGTGAGTTTGTTGAATATGCTAGTGGGAATGATGCTAGGTTTGACAATATTCAAAGAGAAATCATTAGCCTAAGATCCGAGTTTAAAAACGACTTGAAGAAAGAGTTGAAAAATGAGTTAGCTAATGAACTTAAAATCCACACCAACAAGATGGAAGGAAATGTCACTAGGTTGCAACAAAACCAACAAAAGATGGAACAAGGGCAACATGAGATTAAACAAGAGATGCTTAAGGCCGAGAAAAGGCAAACCGAAGCCGTATTGAGGCAATCTAATTTTAAGGATAAAATCTCGTCTATGTTTGAGGCAATAATGTGTAAATCGTCGTCAAGTGGTCTTCCTAGTAACACCATATCCAACCCTCAGGGTGAGATGAAAGTGATTACCACACGTAGTGGTAAGACACTTAAGGAGCCGATTCCTCAACCAATTGCTCCTACGGAGGAAGCAATTGAGGAAGAACCCGAGGTGGTGGTCCAAAAGGAGCATGTCCCAATCCCACGAAGTACCGCTCATGCCACACCTACGGTTGACCCATTACCATCATTGGAACCCGAGATTCCAAAGGCTATGCCTACTATGCCTCAACCCACACCACCTTTGCCCTATCCATCGAGACTTAGGAAGGAGAAACGTCAAGAGCGCGACAACTAGCAATTTGAGCTTTTTATGAAAATGTTTCGTGATTTGCATTTTAATGTGAGTTTCGCCGATGCTTTGGTCATGATGCCTCGAATTGCCGCTAACTTTAAGAGTATGTTGAACAACAAGGAGAAATTGCACCAAATGTCTAGTTGTTCGTCGGTTTATCTTAATCGCATACCTCAAAAAGTCGGTGATCCCGGTAAATTTTTGATCCCTTGTGCAATCCAAGACATAGAAGAATTCTTCGCCTTGGCCGATCTTGGTGCTAGCATTAACTTGATGCCACTTGCAATCTTCAAGTCGCTCAATCTTCCTAATCTTACTCCTTCACTAATGTCAATCGAGTTGGCCGACCATTCCACAATTCCCGCATGTGGTTTGGCGGAAGACGTTTTTGTGAAAGTAGGGAAGTTCTACTATCCCGTAGACTTCATTGTTGTTGATATCCCCACGGATCCTCAAGTTCCTCTCATTTTAGGTCGTTCGTTTTTAGATACGTCTATGGCTTTGATCGATGTGCATGCTAGAAAGATCATCTTACGTTTCAACGACGAGGAACTTGTTATAAACGCAACTCAAAACTCTCAAATTTCTCATGTTTATTCCGTTGCAACCATAAACCTCGTTGATATGATTGACGTTGTTTGCGAGGAATTTTCACAAGAAGTTCTAGGTTTTGGTGATGAAGAAACTAGTGGCAATCCCACTATGTTGGATCCAATTCTTGATAATTCTACACCAACTTTCACTCCTTTTGAAGGTGGTGGTTTTACGTTGGAAGAATGCAATGTTCCACGTACTTGTGACGAAGACCTCGACAACGATGAGGACTTCTCGATTATCAAGGATTTTCTTAACGATTTCCCATTTCCTCCACCCAAGGAGGTTATGAGTATCGAGCCCAAATCTTCACTTGAGGAACCACCTATTCTCGAGTTGAAAGATTTACCTCCTCACCTCGAATATGTTTATTTGGAGGAGGACGACAAGTTGCCGGTTATTATTGCGAAGGATCTTTCGAATGATGAAAAAACCGCACTTGTCGATGTTCTTAAGGACCACAAAGGGGCGATTGCGTGGAAGTTATCCGACATTAAGGGGATCGATCCCAAATTTTGTACACACAAAATATTAATGGAGGAGGATTTCAAGCCAACAATCCAAAGTCAAAGGAGGGTGAACCCCAAAATTCACGACGTCATCAAAAAGGAGGTCCTTAAACTCCTTGACGCGGGAATGATTTACCCTATTTCTGATAGCCCTTGGGTGAGTCCTATCCATTGTGTCCCTAAAAAGGGAGGGATGACCGTTGTGATTCATGCCAACGAGTTAATTCCCACTAGACTCGTGACCGGATGGAGAGTGTGCATTGACTATCGTAAGTTGAATGAAGCCACTCGAAAATACCATTTTCCCTTGCCCTTCATGGACCAAATGTTGGAGCGTCTTGCGGGAAACGATTTCTATTGCTTTCTAGATGGTTTTTCCGGTTACTTCCAAATTCCCATCGATGCTCGTGATCAAGAAAAAACTACGTTTACGTGTCCATATGGAACGTTTGCCTATAGTAGAATGCCATTCGGACTTTGTAATGCACCGGGAACTTTTCAACGATGTATGATGGCTATTTTTCATGATATGATCGAGAAGACGATGGAAGTCTTCATGGATGACTTTTCCGTGTTTGGTGATTCCTTTACTTCGTGTTTGTCGAACCTTGAGAGAATGTTAAAACGTTATGAGGAAACCAACCTTGTGCTCAATTGGGAAAAGTGTCATTTTATGGTTAAAAGTGGAATCGTCTTAGGGCACAAGGTCTCGAAAGCGGGGATTGAGGTAGATCAAGCTAAGGTAGATGTCATCGCCAAATTACCTCATCCCAAAACCGTCAAGGGAGTTAGGAGTTTCCTAGGCCACGCGGGCTTTTATCGATGATTCATCAAGGATTTCTCGAAGATCTCTCGACCCATTACACATCTTCTTGAAAAAGAGGCACGTTTCATCTTTGACGAAGATTGTGTACGAGCCTTTGAGATCCTTAAGAGGAAACTTACCGAAGCTCCCATTCTTGTTGCTCCCAATTGGAACCTCCCCTTTGAACTTATGTGTGATGCAAGTGATTACGCTATTGGGGCCGTTTTGGGGCAACGTCATGATAAGCACTTCTTGCCTATCCACTATGCTAGCAAGACGATGACCGAGGCTCAACTTAAATACACTACAACGGAAAAGGAGTTCCTTGCCGTGGTGTATGCATTTGAGAAATTCCGACCTTATCTCGTCTTGACGAAATGCATAGTGTATACGGACCATTCGGCTATCAAGTATCTCATGGCTAAACAAGATGCTAAGCCAAGATTACTTCGTTGGATTCTCCTCCTTCAAGAATTTGATCACACCATTGTTGACAAAAAACGAGCCGAGAATCTAGCGGCCGATCATCTCTCTCGTTTGGAAGATCCTCACCAAAGTGTTTACGAGCCTAAGGAAATCACCGAAACATTTCCGCTCGAGACACTTGGTGTAGTGAATTCTAAGCTTGATTCTTCTACCCCATGGTTTGCGGATTTTGCAAATTACCATGCGGGCAACTTCATCATTAAGGGTATGACAACTCAAGAAAAACGAAAATTCTTTCGTGATGTCAAGTTCTACTTTTGGAACGACCCTTACTTGTTTCGAACGTGTGCGGATCAAATCATCTGACGTTGTGTTTTTGGCACCGAAGCTTCTAACATCCTTAGAGCTTGCCATGAGGGACCCACGGGTGGTCACCACGGTGCTAATCTCACGGCTAAGAAGGTGTTTGATGCCGGCTTCTTTTGGCCTACTATTTACCGAGATGCACAAATTCTTGTGAAGTCTTGTGATTCATGCCAACGACAAGGAAAAGCCTCACAAAAAGATGAAATGCCACAAAATATCATTCAAGTATGTGAGATCTTTGACGTTTGGGGTATAGACTTTATGGGGCCGTTCCCATCATCTCGTGGTAATAAGTACATCCTTGTTGCGGTTGACTACCTATCTAAGTAGGTGGAGGCGAAGGCCTTGCCCACTAATGATGCTCGTGTGGTAGTTAAATTCTTGAAAAGCTTGTTTGCTCGGTTTGGAACCCCTCGTGCGATCATAAGCGATCGTGGAACCCATTTTTGTAATGACCAATTCGAAAGAGTCTTAAGGAAATATGGGGTTACACATCGTCTTTCTACGGCTTATCACCCACAAACGAGTGGGCAAGTCGAGGTTTCAAACCGAGCGTTGAAGAGGATCTTGGAGAGATCCATTGGAGAAAACCGACAATCTTGGTCGGATAAGTTGGACGATGCTTTATGGGCCTTTAGGACCGCTCATAAGACACCCATTGGGTGCACTCCCTATAAGCTTGTGTATGGAAAGAATTGTCATTTGCCTATCGAGTTAGAACACAAGGCTTATTGGGCCCTAAAGCATTGTAATGATGACATGGAGACCGCGGGAAAACATCGGAAAATGCAATTAAATGAATTGGATGAATTAAGGGATATTGCTTATGAAAATTCATTGATTTACAAAGAGAAAACTAAAAAGTTGCATGATTCAAAAATTAAAAACCGGGTTTTTAACATTGGGGATCAAGTTTTACTTTTTAATTCAAGATTGAAAATATTTTCCGGTAAATTGAAATCCCGTTGGTCCGGTCCATTCACCGTGACTCAAGTATTCCGTATGAGACCATCGAGCTAGCTCAAGATGATGGCCCTAACTTCAAGGTGAATGGACATAGGTTGAAGCACTACTTTGGCGGGGAAGTTCCATCCTTGAACTACCTCGACCAAGTCACCTTCCCCAATGATAATTAGTATTGAGGGGATCGAGTTGAGCTCATGACTCGGTAATCAAAAACGAGGTGTCTCGTGGGGGAGTCCCATGCTTATCCTATGTACATATTATCGCTTTCTAATGTAGCTTACGTGTGGGGATTTGTGCCCTTCCAACCTTTGTTCCGTGGTTGTTTGTGAATTGTGAACTTTAGATGATCATGATCTTCACGATTGGAGCCTCTCGTGTTCATGGGAGTACTCGATCGTTTGCTTTGGAGACATTTCTCAATATCCATATGATATATCCTTTGATGTTCTAACCTTAGGTTTTTAGAACACTTCATAAACGGCTATTACTTATTGGTTACACCCTTTCCATGCTCGATTAGGCATTCGACTACGTCTCTAGTATGGGGGTGTTTGCACCCCTAGACTCGAAACATTGAGGACAATGTTTAACTTTAGTATGGGAGGGTGAATAGATACTTGCCTTGCCAAACCTTCACGCTTTCCAAAGTTTATCTTTTTGTTTATCGTTTTTGTTGCAAAATAAGGCTAAAAATGGCCAAATTTTAAATTTTTCTCATGTTTTATAAGTGTTTGAAGACACGAATGTAGGTTTTCCGATGGCGAGAATAAGAGTAATTTTTGACTCGACCGTGCGTGTTGAGCACTTAGCTTTGATTCCTTAACTACACATTAGGCTAAGTCTCTTAAATGAGGACGAGAAATGATAGAGTTAATTATAAGTTACTATGCTAAACGTAGAGTACTCGTATTCTTTCAAAAACTCATGTGTTCTCGTTGTTTGCTTATTCTCCCTTTGCATGTAAATAGTTTTTTTAATAAATATTGATTTAGCGGTTTAGTTTTGATTGTTGGGTTTCTAGTCTTTTCTAGTAGCTTCCGTGTAATTAAATTGGGGAGACATTAAGGTATCGCCAGCGTCACGGTTTTGAAGTATTGGCAACCCGAATAATCGAAAGCTTCACCCAATAATAAGAATTCAAGTGCTCACCAAAATCTAGCAAACAATTTGAAGCCCCACAAGGCCTAAAATCTATGCAAAATTGAAAGTGAATCAAGCCTTAATCTTCGAAGCTTTAAAGATCCAAAATTCGCCTTAGCGTGAGGATATACGTCTTTGGCTAATAAAACCACCGATGAGGCGGATAATAAAAGGCAAGGCAAGACCGAAGTCATAATAAAAACTTCATGGCGAAGTTGAATAAAAGATGGAGGTAAACCAAAGATAATAAGGCCCTTCCGTTAGGGGGCGTATAAAAGTCTTGGTAATAAGTCTCATGTTCAAAACCGTTATAAAACCGTGTTTATCGATTCTTCTTGTCAACTTAATTTTTTAACATCGTCGTCTATTAGGAGGGGTTATTGATTTGATGGTCTTAGTTACACCGTTAGGACTCTATTTTTAGACCTAAATCTCTATTATCGCATAAGTCAAACAATGTATCCTCGTGAAACATTCAAGACAAAATAAAATATAAGAGATACAACTTAGGAATAATGGGAGGATAAGTACGTGATTAGGGCATATGAGTAGTGTTAGCATTACTAACTTATAATGACAATGATCTCGTTGCACGCTTGGCATGGAATCGGAGTGAAAATCGAGGACGATGAAATTATTTCTAACAAAGCATTCACGTGTTCTTATTCTATGAACCTAAACGTCCCATTTTGCGATGAAAATCATACATTATGTCTATAACACAAGTAGTAATAGTAGTAGTATAGCTAGTTTATTGTTCAATAAAGAGAATAAAATGAATTTTGGAGATGCTTTGATACTTTATTCTAGCATTGCGTGAGGGCACGGCAATGGTTTAGTATGGGGGAGTGATGAGACTGCTTTTATACATAGTCTCATCTTCCAAATAGGGCTTAAAATGCATTAAATATCATCAAAATACCCAAATATATGCTTGTGTTTGTTGCTTGTGTATTTTAGGTACGGATATTGAGAAAATGACAAAAGATCACAAGAATCATGCAAAAACGAACACGGGAAACGAAGCCGCACAATGAACCAAGCCCTAGTGAAGACTTTCCCAACATCAACCCTTGAAGATTTGAAGAATTATGAAGAAGGGTCCTCCAATTATGAAGAATTGACACTTTATACCCTTGTATCCTCATAATTACAAGTTTGGTCCCTAAAGTTTGTCAAAATTACAAAAAGGGCCCTTAACTTTGAACATTTGGCAAAAATGGTCCCTCAATCATCAAGACTTGGCAATTTCAGTCCTCCAAATTATCAACATTGCAAGTCTAGACCATTATCATTGAAGAAAATACCAATTCAGCCCTTGAAGAATTCAAATATGGCAAGAATTACCTCGGATTTCATTGTGCAAAAGTTTTTGGGCCAGAAATGTAAAGATGCAAAAGTTGTTGTGAAGGAAACAAGCGTTAACAGCTTTTTAAGTTGAAATGACAAAAGGAAAAGAAGTGAGGGGTTAAACCTGGGCGACATAATAGATACCTTAACCAGTAGTGGGGTGACACGTGCCCCACTACCACCTCTCAACCAATCACATGGCTCCCTGCTTCCACCTCACCATCCACTCACACCAGACTTAACAAACTTAATTTATTAAGTTTAATTAAGGCGCTAAACACCCATTTTAAAAACCAAACGGATTAAACACTTGTTCTTGGTGTTCTTGGTGCAAATTAGGCATTTGTTAAATACCAACAATTAAACCCTAATCTTCTCCAGAATTAAGATTAGGGTATCCCTAAACATAACCCAACTTCTAAAACCCTTGCCACGTCACTCATATACTCACATGATAAACCCTCTTTTGGCGTTTTGGGGGAAAATGCCAAAGCTTGCCAGGGAATCTACGCTCAGGATTCTAGCTTACTCCTTAAGCATTATATGGACCATTGGATGCAATTTAAACATGCCAGCTCCCACAAAACTCCAATTCAGTCACATGATTCAAGAAGATGCCAAAAGACCTCAAGGGCATTTTTGGGACTTAAGCATTAGGGTTTACACGTTTTTCAGCTTTCTAGGACCATGTACACCCTCTATATAAAGGGTCTAGTTCATTTCATTTGCTCCGGCTTTTGGTTTTTCCTTTGTTCAAACACTTGTAAATCCTTTTTCTGATTAATGAATCTGAGTTAAGTGCTTTGAAGAAAGACCAAGTGCCATCTTTATTCTGCTTGTTTATGTTCTTAGTTTACTGCTTTTGAAGTTTAAAACCTGTTTTCAAAAGAGGAGTGTGCACAAGTTTGCATATTTTCCTCATTTTCTTGATATTTTGCTAAGTCTTGTTCCAATCTTAGAATTCTTGGGCTATAGGGCTGATCATAGCATCCTAACTGAGTTGGTTAAGGTGTGGTGAGGCTTATAACTTGGGGATAATCAAGTGTGGGGTAACAAGTTTGCATTAATCAAGTTTTTCCCAAGTTTCTGATTTTTCATGTTATTGTGCTTAACCCTTGTTGAATCTTAGCAGGCTTTTGTGGAAGCTTGTGCTTGTTCTTGCTAGCACATAAGCTCAAAATTTGTGGGTGTGGATGTACATCCATGAGGTTTGCTTACTTAATCTCCAAATCTGTATAAATTGTGATTTTTGGTGATATTTGTATGAAACTGTTGTTCTTGTGAATTTTGTGGCTTGTTCTTGCTTGAATCTGTTTATTAGACTTGTTTTAGTGTTAATTGATGCTTGGTTGGCCTGAAATCTCATTGTGCTTTTGAAAATTTTGATTTGAAAAAGTTAAAGGGGTGTTTGGGTCTACTGGTTTATGCTTGTAATCTGTTTTTGTGTTAAGGGAAAGTGTTGTTTATGCTTTGTATCTGCTATACCTTTGTTTGAGAGTGTTTTGCTGTAAGTTTTTGGGTTTGAACACTTGAATTGATCAATCTGCTATTTAGACCTTGTTTCTGCTTGTTTTGACCTAGGATTTTGGGAACACTTAGTTTGTATGCATGCCTAGGGATAAAAGTGGTTTAAACAAAGTTAACATAACCTGTTTGAAAGATTTGAGGTGTTGAAATTGGCTTGTGTGTCAAATACATCAGCAAAAGTAGAAAACTGCATGTGTAGTGTTCATCAGTAACTTTCATAGCTTGAATCTTGCTTAATTCTTTGAACCAGTGCATGAAACCTGTTTAGACTTGCTTATTGGAGTTTATTATAGCTTGTGTGTGCATTTGGTTGAATTTGGCTGGCTGATTTGTGCTAAAACTGCTCTTGAATGCTAAACTGCTTATTGTTCATGTCTGTGCAATGTCTGGTGATTAATTGATTAAACTGTATCAATTGGGTGTTTGTGATTGTGTTATTTTGATTGTTATTGACTCCTTTTGATCCAAAGATCAATTGGGTGCCTTTGTGAAATCTAAATCTAAGAAAAAGTCACTAAAGACAAATAAATCAAAATAGTCAAGCAGTGGGAAAAGTTCCCACTGCTCAACATCCAAAACTAGCCCCTGCTAGTGCAATTTTATCATCAGCTTATCAATAAGCTATTCTAGCTTATTCTGACTTGCAACAACTTATTTTTTGTAATAGATCTTCATTATTTGACCCATTTAAGTGAACTGGAGCTTATGAGACTTTGACTTTGACTTTTTACTACAAAACCAACTTGTTTGACTTTTAACATAAGTGCTTATTTGATTTTCCAGCTTATTGAGTGTGCTTATTTGAAAGGTCTTTGGTTTTTAAGCTTAGTTTTGTCAAAAGAAACATTTTGCAACTTGAATCAGCTTCTGAGGTGGTCTAGATCATAAAAACGACTATTTTGTCGTTTTGTGAATAAGTTGTTGACTTGTTTCTGGCTTATTAAGTGGTCTTATTTGAAAATTCTTTTTGCAGAAGTCTTTGTTAGGTCAAAAGAAGGTTGTGTGTTAAATTTTAGCTTATGGCATCAGCTTATGGCATCAGCTTATGGCTTAATGGGCCAAAAAGCCCATTAAGAATAAGCTGCTTATTATAAGTTAGCTTATTTCACATTTTCAGCTTTTGGGCCTTTGGAAAAAGTTGTTTAAAATCAAATTTTGAGTAAACCTGTGCTTTTTGAGCTTAATTTGAGCACTTTTTCTTATTGGGCCTTAATTAAGCCCAATAAGGGACTGTTTTGGGTTTGGCCCATTTTCTAGGCCCAATAGGGGTATTTAGGTAATTTCACTTTCATTTCTGAGTTATTTAGGTTAAATTAAGCTAGTTTGCAAGTTTTTAGAATTTTTTATAATTTTTGGATTTTTAATATTATTTTAATATTATTTTATTATTAAAAATTAAAAGTCTGATTTTCTAGGTTTTTATATTTTTCCTAGGTTCTAAATACTTAATTAGGATTTTTGCAACTTTCCAATTATTTTCTAGGCCTTTTAATTATTTTCTATAATTAATTTAAGATTTAATTGATTTTAGGAGTTTTTAATTGTTTAAAAATAGTTTTAATTGGTTTTAAAATTTTGAAAAATAGTTTTTAGCTTAATTAGAATATTTTTGAGGTTTACAAACTTTAAAATCTTGTTTAGGGCTTTTTAATAATTAATTTTGATTTTTAGGGCTTTAATTAGCATTAAAAAGTCATTATCTAATTAATTAGAAGGTTTTTGCAAGTTTTGGTCTTTTGTAAACTGTTATAATATTATTAGGGATTTTTGGTGATTTTTAGAAATTTTTAGGTTAAAATTTTAATTTTGGTGGTTTTTAGGATTTTACGTGTACGTCTTTTTAGAATTAGCTTAATCCGTCTTGATAACCGTCATTCTCTTCTAATCCCTTTTCTACTTTTCTTTTCTCAAATATAATCACAAATAAATCCATATCATTACACACATAACACACTAGCCTCCTTGAGAACGAACTTAATTGGGTCATTAGTGCTTGGTTTTCCTAAACCGACACTTAATACTTGCCCTATTTATTGCTCTCTTTTCCTAAAGAGTTGCAAAACTTCAACATCATGCAGCGTAACAAGAAGGTGGCATTGCGGTGTACAATCCAGAAGAAGTTGTCACCACATGCTTATACTGTATGCACTTAATACTTCAACAAATTCAAGAAAGTCTAAAAGTCAAGTCTTCCGCTGTATCAAACTCTGAAGCTTTCAAGAATTTATAAAAGTATAAGTATGTGGAACATGAAGTCACGAGGAGGCAAATGTCACAAGTGATGAATACACAAGGTCAAGGCAAGGAAACATGTTCAAGACTAAAGTCAAAGATCTCATCTGCATTTTCACAAGAACAAGATCGAAGACTCAAGCATAGCATGCTAGGTTTAAGATTTTGTAAAATGGTGTGACCTCCCTTAGGGGGAGATTGTTGGAAATACGTTTTCCAAAGAAAGTCTCGGTCACATCAATGTTAGCATAGATCACGAGCTATAGACTATTTAGGACATTGTGGAGTGACCTCCCTTTGGGGGAGATTGTTGGAAATACATTTTTACGTATTTAGAAAAGATCGGTCACTCCAATGATATATTCAAGTATTGGGCTCGTGATCCATTATGTATACATATAGTCCATATAGCCCACATGTAGGGTGGGCTATATATACCCCCTCCTAGCATGTTAGGAGGGGTTGGTCATTTGTGTTTTCACTTCTCATTTAATCAACCTTCTTATTCTCTCATTCTCTCTTTTCTCTCTTTACCTTTTTCTCTCTCTCTAGTTCTTCCAATTCCCTTCCATTTCATTAGATAAACCATTTGTTGAATCTTAAGAAATCGTAGACCTACAATCTAAAAAATAATTAAAAAGATGAACAGTGAAACTTTTTAAATTAAAAATCTTAAAATAATATTCTAAATCTATGAAAATTTGAAAATCTGAAAAAATATTAAAATTTTGCACTAAAAGACAAAAAGCAGAATAATTAAAACTAATTAAAATTGAATTAATTCTAAAAAAATACTAAATGAACAGTGAAATAAAATACAACTCAATGAAAAATCATAAAATAAATACACAATACCTAAAATATAAAAGCTATGAGAAATCCTTAAAAAATTGGACTAAAGACAAAAAAAATGAAAACTGATAGTGACAGTTAGGGTTTCTTGTCCACTAGTGCCAGCAGTACCAAAATCAATCCTAGCAGTGGGAACTTTTTTCTATTGCTTTCAATGTAAAATGAAGGTCTGGGCACGTTTTTGCTTGAATCTTGCTAGTTTTTTAGTTTTATTGGATACCGAAGGCACCCCTACACTCAGTTGAGTGTAGGGAGTCAATATAAACAGGAAAAATAACAACTTCAAAGCAAATAAACCACATAAATACCCTATTTCATTTACTGTATTACAGAAAGAAGGTATGTGAGTGTTGCTGGTCTGATTGACCAATTGGGTGGGTTTTGGTTAGCCAAAACTCACTCAACTCATCACCAAACTACAACCCAGAAGTTCTAAACCCTAGAATACTAATAGCTCAAACAGATTCCAAGAGCTTGAAGCTCAAATCACAAAATCTCACTAGTTAGGGCCTACTGATTGAATTGACTGTTTTAACCAACTTTTAGTATGCAACTTCTAATAAAACCTTACCAAACTGACAATTAAACCCTGACTTTAACTAACACAAGCATAGAGAGCATGTTCAAGCAGATTATAGGCTAATTAGTGTCAATTTTTTAGCTTAATAATCTACTCCCAAACACCCCTTTATATCTGATATGGAAAAATTAAAAAAGTAACTAGCATACAAATCAACTCAACTGAAGTCTAACCAATAAAATCCTACCTATTATCAACTATGAAGCATGAAGAACACACTTAACAAGCATCAAAGCAGATTGTACCTAAATCCAAATAAATAATAGAAAAATCACATACAACTTCAAGTACCTAACCTATTGGGTTCAAGCCAAACCTATGGTTAGCTGATGCCTTCAAAAGGTGGGTATGAGGTTGCTATTGATTATGTAGAGAGTCCATGTTGAGTGGAATCTAAAATAGACCCCAGGGATGCAATATCTTCAAAGTGAAATGATGAAATGAAATGAGATGAGGTCTTGTAGTTTCTTTGTTTCCTGCACACAACAACCAACAGGAAACCACTTCAAATAGTAAAAGACCACAAGCTACAAGATTGTGGCTTTTGCTATAGTAAGATTAGTACAAAAAATATAACCAACATCTTTTGAAAACAGATTTTTGAAACTCAAATATCACTTGAAAATCTTTGATCTATATTAACCAAACAATTAAATAACACCAACTAAGAACCAAAACAACTTCCACTTTCACTTGAATTGTTTTTGGATTCTCAATCCATGGGTCGCAAAAACGTTTTTTGCCAAAAATATGTTTTTGAACAAGGAAACCTTCTTGATAAGAAAAACTTACACTAAATTTGATGGAGGCCCAAGTATTGAAGAACGGGCTTACTTGTTTCTGGAGGCCCGAGATCGTGTGACGAAGAGGGGTTTAGTAAAACGGGCATAACTTTTGCATCCTAAGTTCGTTTTCAGCCCGTGACCTGTCAACACGTGCGTAAAAAGGAGGCGGACGACGCTGTAACTACCTTTTAGCTGGTTGCGGATTTTCATAGGCCTGAAAAGCCTTTTTACTATCAGTTTTTTTGCATATTTATGTTTTTTTCACTTTCAGTTGGACTTTGTCTTTGGGCTACGGTCCAACCCGTTGGATTTTTAGGGTTTTTCTTTGTTTGTAGTCATTATTTAATGAATCTGTTGTAACCCTAGCAATACAGTTATCAGTTTAATAAAAGTTAAACCACTGGCCGTTGTGTTGCCGTGTTTTACCCTAATTTTCAGACATTCTTCAGAATCAACGATTATTAGCAGAATTGTTTCTGGCATTCTTGTATAACCAACAAATCCAATTAATTATCTTTGCAACTCTGTTTTTTAGTCTACATCAAACTTTGCAATAAAAGTAAATGATTATGCTATAACAAAAATTAAAAGGAACACAGTATTTTGCAAAAACTTTAAAAGTTCATTGTCATTAGTAATTTAAAACTTTAACAAAAAACTGGAACAAAGGTGCATTCACAGGTCGAATGCCCTTTAAATACTAAGTGATAGAACCTTCTAGTTTCTAAAACCCTAGCAATGAAATGCCAATGATGCCCTTGGTCTTTGCTTGAAAATCTTGGTTAAAATTTGTCTTGTGATTGTCATGATGTTGTCCAGCTATGCTTGCTTGATCTTGAACTTTCTTTGAGGGCCTTTGGGTCCAGGAATTAAATTTGGGAGGTTGGATGGTATGCATATTGCACATTTGCCATTTTCAGGGTAAGCAGAGAACATGGGGGACCCACTTGGAGGTCACGGGGAAGAGAAATTAGAGTGGGGTTTTGGTGAGAGGGGTTTTAATTATCATTCTGGACACTATGGGTTAAAAACCCTTTGATGAGTGAGAGATTAAGAATAGGGTTCGTTAGGATTAGGGGTGTTAAGAAGGTGAAGTTTAATTGGGTTTAGGGATTGTATGTTTTAAATTTCGTATTTCCCACTAATTTAAACTGATTAGAAAAATCAGTTATTAGTGGAAGGGTGACGTGTGGAGTGGGAGGAGGTGGTAGGTTGTGATTGGGTGGGGAGGCTGAGGTGGAGTGTTGATTGGTTGTGGGTAGTTTGGCTGTTTGACCAAAATGGTCCCCTAATTCCCAATGTTTTGTCACTCAAATTTAAATAGATTTGTTAACCAATTACCTTTGTAATCAAAGTTTTCTTTTTTCCTATTTTTGCCACGAAAATTTTAAGTAAACTTGTACCAAGGATTTTTCATGTAATATCTCCATTTTTCAAGGGCCAATCTTGTACATTCTCAACATTTTAAGGATCCAAATGCAATTAGTGACTTTTGCAAGGGTATAAATTGCCAAGTCTTCAAAAGATGAAGGACCAATCTTGCCAAATCTTCAAACTTCAAGGAATTCAAAGGAAATTCATGATTCGGGTCCGATTCTTTGTGCGGCTTCGTTTCTCGTGTTTGTTTTTGCTTCATTCTTGTGATCTTTTGTTGATTTCACGATATCCGTACCTAAAATACACAATGAACAAACAAAGACATATTTTGGGGTATTTTGATGATATTTTAAGAGTTTAAGCCCGATTTGGTCGATGAGACTATATATAAAAGCAGTCTCATCACTCCCCCATACTAAACCATTGTCGTGCCCTCACGCAATGCTATAATTAAGTATCGTAGCACTTCCAAAATTCATTTTATGATGACTTTTATTGAAAATGTAAACTTAAATAAACTACTACACGCGTTTTAGACATAATGTATTGTTTTCATCACGATTAAGTGACTTTTAGGGTCTAAGAATAAGAACGCGTGAATGCCTCATAGAGATAAGTTCGTCATCCTTGATTTTCACTCGATTCCATGCTAAGTGTGTAACGAGATCATTCTTATTATAAGTTAGCAACATCATCATTACTCATGAGTGTTAATTACGAACCTAGACTCCCTTATTCCTACTTGGTATCTCTTATATTTTATTTTGGTCTTAATGATCACGAGGATACATGTTTGACTTATTTTGATAATTTATTAAGGCCGAAAATAAAGTAGCACGCTTTAATCGATAGTTAGCCGAAGGACACGATCTTTTAAAACTGCTTCTCGTAATCTCCTTAAGTTCATATCTTGGCATAACTTGTTTCACGATTTGAGACCTTTCTCGAACCGATATTTGGCATGTGTTTCGAACTTCAAATCTTGGAAGACGTTCTTGAAATAATGGTCTTCCCTTTATATATGGAATTTCTTCAAACTTGGACCACGACTTCATCATTTTTCTTCGATCTTTATTTGGGATGTTGACATACAACGATCCGCCTCCTTTTAGGACTTGGATATGTTTATCCTCATACCTTGTTATGGTCTTTTTGGATAGACTTCTCCATGATCTTTAGGGGAGTATTTTGCTTTTCGTCGTGTGTCTCGGTCCTTCATATTGATTTTGGAATAATGATACTTCACATCATCTTGGATCTTTAGCAACAAAATGGAGTTCCTCGTGCCTTGTTATGGCCTTTTTGGAACTTGCCAATCTTCGCATCCCGCTTCAATAAGTTATGCCTTGTCTATGAACTCTGTTCGAACACGAGCAACTTTTAAACGATCTTAGGCTAGAAGCTAAGTAACCTTTTAAATCTACGACCTTACTTATTGCATTTATTTAAACAAAAGCGTGGGAGAATAAGCTCATAATTACTACACATGAGATCGTGAAAGATTATGTAACTTATAATTAACTCTATCATTTCTCTTCCTCATTTAAGAGACTTAGCCTAAAAAGTTAAGGAATCGAAGCTAAGTGCTCAACACGCACGGTCGAGTCAAAAATTACTCTTATTCTCACCAACAGAAAACCTACATTCGTGTCTTAAACACTTGTGAAAAATAAGAAATTTTTTAAAATTTGTCCATTTTTAGCCTTATTTGCAACAAAACGATAACAAAAAGATGAAAATTGGATTGCGTGGTGACGTGAGCAAGGTGAAGTATCTACTCACCCCCCATACTAAAACTATCATTGTCCTCAATGTTTCGAGTCTAGGGGTGGAACACCCCCATACTAGAGACGTAGTCGAATGCTTAATCTCGAGCATGGAAAGGGTAAAACGAATGACCTAAAAGCAATTTATGAATTATGCTAATAAGATAAACGTTAGAACATAAAAAGATATCATCGGATATCGGAATCTCCAAAGGAAACGATCGAAGCTCGAGTGATCCGTAAAACGAACACGAGAGGTTTCAATGATGATGATGAACCTAATGAATCACAATCACAAACAACCAAGAAACATAGGTTGGAAGAGTACAACTCCCCTCGTTACATTAAACTAAGAAAGCGATAATATTTACAAGGATAAGCATGAGAATCCCCCACGAGGCACCTTGTTTTTGATAACCGAGTCAAAAGCTCGACTCGAATCCCCATAAATGTGATCATTTAGGGATAATCATGGTATGTTCAATTTTGGTGGGGCTTACATGATAAGCAATGCCAAAAGTACGTGGAGTACTTTAAAAACCTGATACACGTATACCGGGGTCAAATATAGCGTCTTCGTTTTCGGGTGAAAGACGAAACAACGCTACTTCAACCGAAGCCGAAACCCCAAAGGGATAGAAGAAAAGAGATGAGAAGTAGAAAGGTGGGGCAATGGGTAAGGCAAACTCATGAGCTACTCGAGGTAGACTCACACCAAGCAAATAGATAATATTTCCATTTATTGCATCGGTAGAAGGCCGATATTTCCCTTTACAAGCAATACCGGGATCGAATATCTCGTCCTCGGTGGAAAAGTGTGAGGGAACATAAGGGGCTTCCCCCACACTAGATCCACACACACCATCGTCAAAAGGAGTAGACGAGGTGGTAGCACTCATAAAACGTAGTGACGACGGAGTTAGATATGTAGAAAATTCTTTTATCACATTTAAAATCCTTTCCTATTTCATCGTTCAAAAACTCTTTATGAAAACCCGATTGAATAATGTCGAAAATATT
Source organism: Glebionis coronaria (assembly GCA_025667525.1). Lineage (NCBI taxonomy): Eukaryota > Viridiplantae > Streptophyta > Magnoliopsida > Asterales > Asteraceae > Glebionis > Glebionis coronaria. Next base: position 43,371 of record JANFOE010001265.1, on the reverse strand, counting down.
TGGCGTTTCAAATTCAAAATTAGTCGCTCTAAAAATCGTCACATTAAGTCATTGGTGGGAGGGGGTGGTGGATTGTATAAGTTCTCAAAACATCAATCAACAAAGAACACCGCCCGCTCGGGGTCTACATACTCGTTATCCTCATGAACATCGATCTCATCGATTTCCTCATCAAAGATAGGCTTGTCAAACCAAGGTTTGTGATTCCCCTCCTTGAGTATCTTATTACTCTCTCGAAAAGATCACGATCAAGCACAAAAACCATCATTAATTTGTGGGGATTGTTGATAAGTTAAATCCTCACGAATGTGGTAAACGTAATTCTCATTTGGAGAGTGTTGATTAGGTAACTCCTCGAGAATTGGATTTTGGGTCACATGAGTTGGTTTGTCATCGAAAATAAGACGTTCCAACTCATTTAGTTCATCCTTGATTTTGTAAAGATCAACCTCACTCGTAGGTGGGAGTGGATGCAAAAGAGCTAGCTCTCGTTCGATAATTTCCTCAATCTCGGGATCAAACTCGTAATCATCGTACTTCACATGTGAAGAGATCTTTCTGGAAGAATCCTAAAAAATGGCATGTGTATTTCGAAGTACGTGATCAATCTCGGCAAAATCGTCATCGTCATCGTCAAAGAAAGAGTCGATGTGAGCACTCACCACCATGGTCTTAGAAGTCGAATGACTATGCTTAGGTGACTTTTCTAAAATGAGAGGATCGATGTCGATGAAACCTTTATCCTCAACGGGTGTTGGGATAGGAAAAGGAGGCACTTCGATGGAGTTAAAAGTTGAAGCCTCAAAGACGTGGCCCTTCGAAGGTGGTGAAGACGAGTCCATTTTGGTCATTGTCGTGATGGCACTAACGTCGCCCTTCGGAATTGGTCGTTCACTTGTTTCACCGAATACATCCCAAAGTGATTTTTCGTCCATAAATCTACGCATACCCTTTTGAATTAGGTACACATATTCTTTATCGTTAAAATCATCATCTTTAAAACCGTTCTTCTTAATTCTTTCAAAACATGCATTAAGCCTTATATTTTCCACTAAAGTTAACATTTTGAAATCATTAGAATTTGAAACATTAAGTTTTGAAACCTCGGTTTTTTCATGATCATTAGACACTTGGGATTTACTCGTGAAAAAGTCCATTTTATCCTCCCCATATCTCATAGTAAGTCTTCCCTCGTGAACGTTGATTACGGTTCGAGATGTCGATAAAACTGGTCGGCCTAAAATAATGGGACATTTACGGTCACACTCGTAATCGGATATGACGAAATCCGCGGGAAAAACAAACTTACCAACATTGACATAGAAATCCTCGGCTCTTCCAATTGGTATTAGTGGTGTACAATTTGCAAGCTCGATAGTCATGTTCGTGGGGGTAAGTGAAGGTAATCTCATCAATTTCCAAAGAGAATGAGGCATGAGATTGATGCTAGCACCTAAATTGGCAAGGGCTAAACATCCCTCAATCTCGAAAAAATCACTAGGTAGTAGAAATTGGCCCGGATCCTCTTCCTTTCTCGGCATATGCCTTTTGGATTTTTTTTACAAGGATCGATGCACAAGTTTCTTCAAGGGTTACTTGGGTAAGGTCGATAAAACTCTCTTTTTGAACCGTGGATGGAATTTGAGGTACATGAGGGTGTGCACTCTTTTCCTTGGTCGCCACGTTCACCCCATCGACTTTAGAACAAGAAGACGTCTTATAAGTAGAGGGTTGAGAAGAATGAACAACTTGAAATCCATCAAGGTTAGGGGTAATCACACGAATTTTTCCACGAGACGAGGCGGCTTTACATTGTTCCTTCGGATTTGCAACGGTGTCACTAGGTAACGAACTCGATGAAGCACCCAAGGCTTTGTTCATAATAGCCGAAAACATCTTTTTTATGTCGATTTGTCCTTGTTCAATTTTGTTGTTTTTCCCTCTCAACGTGTTTGAAAATTCGTTTTTCATATCACCAATTTGCGTTTCTAATCTCTTCATATTAGCGTCATTTGATTTAACGTAATTTTGAAAATCATTTGAGCCATTATAGTTTTAATTGAAAGCTTGGTTTTGATTCCCTTGAAAATTGTTCCCTTGATTAGCGTTGTTCGAAAAATTTGAATTTTGCCCATTGTTAATATTCCGGTTTTGATTGTTGTTGTTAAAACCTTGATTTTGCCAATTCAAATTTTGACCTTGGATACCATGATTATTTTCTTGAAAATTGTTGTGGTTTTGAAAATTATTGCCTTGATTGTTGTTGTTCATTTGTTGCGATGGACCGGCGTTAGTTTGGTTTTGATTAGAAAAATTCTTTTTTAACGCACTCACATTCGACTTTTGGCCATCTGTAGCCGCACACTCGTAATAATTATGAGGTCCACCACAAAACGTACATGATGCCTCAACCGCTTTCACCGTAGCGGGAGCGTCTTCTTTTGCATCTCGATTAAGAACGATGTAAACACATTCGTCAACTTGTCGACTTTCGCATCAACTCTCTCAACGTCGCGATTAGAATTACTAACATTGGCGACATTGGCAACACTCGGTGCGTTTCGGAGTTGGTAAACCTTGGATCAATTCTTGATAATCATCAATGCATCTTTCAGAGTCTTACACAAAAAGTTGCCACGGCGGCGGAATTCAACGAATCTTGTTCTTGAAAACTAAGACCGTTGTAAAACGTATCGATTTGGTGCAACTCGGAAAATACATGGTGAGGACATTGCCTAAGCAATTCCTTATAACGATCCCACGCGTTTCTAAAAGATTCATTCGGTTTTTGCTCAAATCTCGTAATTTCATTTTTGAAAAACGTCGTCTAAGACGGTGGGAAAAAATGATTAACGAATTTGTAAACGAGATCCTTCCACGTAATTATGGAATTAGGTGGCTCTTTCTCGTACCAATCCTTGGTGGCACCATCGAGCGAGTACGGAAAACGCATAAGCTTGACGACATCAGGGTCGACGTTCTTAAACTTGCTCGTGGCCAAACGACGATCAAAATTCCGAATATGGTCGTGAGGATTATCGGCTTCACGACCTCGAAACTTCGTAGCTTGAATCAACGAAGGCATTCCGCTCTTAATCTCAAAATTCTCCGCTTCTATAGCGGGAATAACGATCGCGTCTCCATAACCCTCGGTGGGTGCTTGGAGCAATTCCATCATCGAACGATTGTCGGCCATCTCGTCTACGGTCTCTTCAACAACGATATTAGGAACGTCGGTTTCTAATTCTCGTCTACGTCGTCGATTCTTTCGAATACGATTGTGTCGATTCGAAGCGTTGCTAGAATTAGAATAATCCTTTGATCGAGTGCGCACGCACTAATCGTAGAATGGGGGTAGCAAAGAAGATTCTTTTTGCGGTTTTTCGATTTTTCAATTTTTTTTGTTTTTGATTGTTTTTTAACTTTTTTGGATTTTTTTGTGTATTACGTAGACTCAAATCTACAAATCTCTCCTTGAATCGATTTCTCGATTAAAGGAGCCTCAAAGAATGAAAACTATCACGTGGAGTGAACGCGTTCGATGACTTTAGAACGTTGGTGGAACACCAAAACGTTCAAGAGGGTTTAATCTTGAAAACAAGCAAATATAGTATACGTAGATAATACTTGGGCGACAAACCCTCGATTAGCCCTCTTTCTCAAAACACGCACAAGCAAGCGGGGGAAACGAGGAGGCGCTAAGCACTTAAGAGCCTTTTTCCCTTAGGTCGTGAAATACAACCGCCTTATACCCACCTTATAGTTTTTGTTAATCAAAATTAAGCCTCACGAAAGTATTTATCTATTTTGCCTTTAAACTTTTGCTTTGGATTCAAATACAATAATTGAGTGATGAAATCCCAATTAAGGTTGCGTTTTCACGCTTTTCGAGTACTTGTATATTTATTGTTCTACGTAAATACAATATATTAATAATATTCACAAAAAACGAAAACCAATATATCTACAATATAGTAAAGATTTTTTTGTGTTTAATTTAGCAAAATTAAACACGTTTTATTTGGATACTATAATATAATAGAAAAAATAACAAAAATGAGTATGTGCGATATTTACGCTTTCCAAAAATTGAAAAGCAAAAAAAATGCACTACTCACACAAACATGATAATAATAATGGCAACTCAAAAACATCTCCCCGGCAGCGGCGCCAAAATGATGGTAGTAAAAATACGTGTTTAGGAAAACAACGTATAATGGGAAAGTATTAAACGTTCACGTTTAGGAAAACGCGAATGCTCGATAAGTGCGAGTTCGTTCTCGAAGGAGGTGTGTGAACTAAGTGCCAATTATATAAAATCAAAGTTTGGATTAGTGTCGTCTTTGGCTTAGAAGAGGGAAAATTAAAGACGAGCTACGACTACGATTACACTACGACGTATTGACGTAAAACGCGAACGTAAATACGTAATACGTGACGAAATTAAAAATTAAAGCTAAAAGTTAATTAAAAATGTTAACTAAGTCTAAAATAATATAAATAAGAATAAAAATCTAATAAATAAATTTTAAAACCTTTTATTAATTAAATATTTAATTTTAAATTCTAATTAAAGCCCTAAAATTAAATATAATTAAGAAAAAACCCAAAATATTATTTTATTAAACTAATAACTCACTTATATTATTTAAAGACTAAAAAGTATTTTTTTTAAATTTTAGAAACTATTTTTCTATTTTTAAATCACTAAAAACAATATATAAAATAATGATTAAAAATAATAAAATAATGCTAAAAATAAACTTACTGTTTGAAAAATCCTAATTTATATTACTAAACAGTAGAAAAATAAAAAGTTTGAAAAAAGTAATTTTTCTCACTAAAAGACAAAACAGTTTGATTTAAATCCTAATTAAACTTAAATTAAATCTAAAAAGTAATTAAAAAGATGAACATTGAAACTTTTTAAACTAAAAATCTTAAAATAATATTATGAATCTAAGAAAATCTGAAAATCTGAAAAATATTAATATTTTGCACTAAAAGACAAAAAGCAGATTAATTAAAACTAATTAAAATGGAATTAATTCTAAAAAATACTAAATGAACAGTGAAATAGAATACAACTCAATGAAAAATCATAAAATAAATACACAATACCAAGAAAAATAAAAGCTATGAGAAATCCTTAAAAAAATTGCACTAAAGACAAAAAAACATGAATACTGATAGTGACAGCTAGGGTTTCTTGTCCACTAGTGCCAGCAGTACCAAAATCAATACTAGCAGTGGGAACTTTTTCCCACTGCTTTCAACAGAAAATAAAGGTCTTGGCACGTTTTTGCTTGAATCTTGCTAGTTTTTTTAGCTTTATTGGATACCAAAGGCACCCCTACATTCAGTTGAGTCAATATAAACAGGAAAAATAACAACTTCAAAGCAAATCAACCACACAAATACCCTATTTCAGTTATTGTATTACAGAAAGAAGGTATGTGAGTGTTGCTGGTCTGATTGACCAATTGGGTGGGTTTTAGTTGGCCAAAAATCACTCAACTCATCACCAAACTACAACCCACAAGTTCTAAACCCTAGAATACAAATAGCTCAAACAGATTCCAAGAGCTTGAAGCTCATATCACAAAATCTCACTAGTTAGGGCCTACTGATTGAATTGACTGTTTTAACCAACTTTTAGCATGCAACTTCTAATAAAACCTTACCAAACTTACAATTAAACCATGATTATAACTAACACAAGCATAGAGAGCATGTTCAAGCAGATTATAGGCCAATTAGTGTCAATTTTTTAGCATAATAATCTACTCCCAAACACCCCTTTAGATCTGATATGGAAAAATTAACAAAGTAACTAGCATACAAATCAATTCAAGTGAAGTCTAACCAATAAAATCCAAGCTATTATCAACTATGAAGCATGAGGACCACACTTAACAAGCATCAAAGCAGATTGTACCTAAATCCCTATAAATCATACAAAAATCACATACAACTTCAAGTACCTAACCTATTGGGTTCAAGCCAAACCTATGGTTAGCTGATGCCTTCAAAAGGTGGGTATGAGGTTGCTATTGATTAGGTAGAGAGTCCTTGTTGAGTGGAATCTAAAATAGACCCAAGATTTGCAATATCTTCCAAGTGAAATGATGAAATGAAATGAGATGAGGTCATGTAGTTTCTTTGTTTCCTGCGCACAACAACCAACAGGAAACCACTTCAAGTAGTAAAAGACCACAAGCTACAAGCTTGTGGCTTTTGCTACAGTAATATTAGTACAAAAAAGATATAACCAAAATCTTTTGAAAACAGATTTTTGAAACTTAAATATCACTTGAAAACCTTTGATCTATATTAACCAAACAATTAAATAACACCAACTAAGAACCAAAACAACTTCCACTTTCACTTCAATCTGTTTTGGGTTCTCAATCCATGGGTCTCAAAAACGTTTTTTGCCAAAAATATGTTTTTGAACAAGGAAACCTTCTTGATTAGAAAAACTTACACTAACTTTGCAATAAAAGAAAATTATTATGCTATAACAAAAATTAAAAGGAACACAATTTTTTGCAAAACTTTAAAAGTTCATTGCCATTAGTAGTTTACAACTTTTACAAAAAAACTAGAACAAAGGTGCATTCACAGGTCGAATGCCCTTTAAATACTAAGTGATAGAACCTTCTAGTTTCTAAAACCCTAGCAATGAAATGCCAATGCTGCCCTTGGTCTTGGCTTGAAAATCTTGGTCAAAATTCATCTTGTGATTGTCCTGATGTTGTCCCGCTGTCCTTGCTTGATCTTGAACGTTCTTTGAGTGCCTTTGGGACCATGAATTAAATTTGGGACGTTGGATGGTATGCATATTCCATATTTGCCATTTTTAGAGTAAGAAGGAAACATGAGGGACCCAATTGCAGGTGATAGGTGTGAAAACACCCATCCTTTTACCACTTATTTCTGTCTAAAACGAGACCAAAACACGTATTTAATATCATTTGTTTGGAATTATGCGTGGTTTTTGTGTTTATTGTGTTTTCAGAGTCAACCGGATGAATATTGAAGAAAACATGGGATTGCACGGGTTTTATCGAAGAAAAAGACTCAATACGAAGTCTATTGTCCAAGAGATGCAAAAGATTTGAAGTCATTGTGCCTATTTGAAGATTTATTAAAGAAAAAGGCCAAAGATGGAAGATTCATATATGTCGAAGAACTCGAGTCTATTAAACAAAAGATTATAAGACGAGTTGGAATTATTCACCGACACTTCTCAAAATCCAAAGTCGGAAACGTTTACTTAGAGAGACGTAAAGACTAAAGAAGAAAGAAGAAGAAAAGCCCATGTATAAGCCCATTTACAAGCCCACAAGCAACACCTATAAATAGGCCTTCTCCTTACAATTTTAGGATTAGTTTTTAGTAGTTAATTTCATTTTTCACTTTTCTTTTTAGTTTTAAAGAGAGAAAGTTCTCAACTTTCTCTCACTAAGTTTTCATCTTTCTTTCTTTTAATCTTTCAAGATTAAACCTTTGTGTATTGTTGATTTCATTAATCAAGTTCTAGTTAAGCTTTTAATCTTTCATCTCTTTCTACCTTTCTTGATTTTAGTTAACTTTTGGTGCGAAATACATTTAATCCGTGTTGATCTTGGTGTTTTTGTGCTTAAAAAGTTAATCTTTTTGTTCCTACATAAGCTTTCATACGATTAAGCTTTAAGATTCTTGTGCTTATTGGCTTATTCGCTTGTTTTAGCTTATTTACTTTTAAAAGTTTTCTTAAAGATTTCATCTTTTTATAGTTTGATTTATAAGATTGCTTATTTTAAGTTGAAAAAAGTTGTCATTTGTGCTTATTTAGTCCTTTTCACTTTAGATTCGTTCAAGTTTTGGTGATAGCTTATCAAAATAGCTTATTACCTTTGCTTATTTTCGAATCCCATATAAATCGGAAAAGGGTTAAACCCTTTTCCGATCGCTACATTCCGACTACACTACCCCCTTTATTCCGACCGATCGTTTGATCGGAAAAGGGTTTCTGCTATTCCGATTTGCACCTCCAATATTCCGATCTATCAGATCAGATTAGGGTTTAATATTCCGATTGGGTGTTTTCTAAACATTCCGATTGGACTCAAGTTCAGTATTCCGATTAGCCTTGTGTTTAAGATATTCCGATTAGAACTTTTTCAAGTATTCCGATGTTGCCATATTCCGATTGATACATTCCGACTAGGGTATATTCCGATCAGCCACACATTCCGATTGCCGTAGTATTCCGATGAAGGTGTATTCCGATCAGTCTTTCCGACCGTACATTCCGATCAAGTTCTGACTTGGTTTTCCGATTGTTTAAATTTCTTGTTTTTACAAAGTTTTCAAGTTTTAGATTTATGAAGTGTTCAAGTATTTTTCTAATCTTGCCTTTAAGTTTTCAAGCATTTATTTTTAACTCGTTATTTTAGTTTAATCTTTAAAACTCTTTTCACTCAACGACATTTACATTTATTTACTATTAGTTTAAAATAGATAACAAACCAACCCCTTTTTAGTAACCAAGAACAAACTATTCCACTTTGAACCGTGATCAATTCGAGAAGATACCGAGAATAAATCTGAACCCATACAAAAGCTCTAGTATCAAATGACGCCGCTGCCGCGTCTTCTCGTTAAGATTAACAGTTTTTTGTGAGAACTTAGATTTTGGGATCCGTTCACCGTGAACGTTACTTTTTCATAAAAACTTTCAAAAACCCAAGAAAATATATATATATATATATATATATATATATATATATATATATATATATATATATATATATATATATATATATATATATATATATATATATATATATATATATATATATATATATATATATATATATATATAAAATTTTCAAAAATCCTAAAAAGTAAAAAACATAAAAAAGACAAAAATATTTCTTGTTTGCTTTGTTAGTTCTTTTGCAGGTGCATGCGTACACGATCAACGTCTTATCAAGAGCCCGGGCCTCTCGAAGGCTTAGACATGGCCGGTGTACACAACAACAATAACAATCCACCTCAAAACAACAACAATAACAATCTACCTCTCAATAACAATAATAACAACAACAATGAACCTTTACTGGACAATCGCCCTATGATTGAACTGTTACAAGCACATGTGGAGGGTAACAATGATCCAATTGTCATACCCGCGATTGCAGCCAACAACTTTGAGCTCAAATCCGGCTTTATCCAGATGGTCTCCGCTCAACCATTCTTGGGACGTACCATTGATGATCCTCATGACCACATCAAACGGTTCTTGCAACTCACGAATACGGTAAAATTCAATGGTGTTCCACAAGAGGTAATCCGTTTACAACTTTTTCCTTTCTCCCTAGAGGGACAAGCCCGGCATTGGCTTGCAAAGGAACCGCCACAAAGTATTCTGACGTGGACGGATTTGGAGACCAAGTTTATAAACTACTTTTTCCCACCCTCTCGTACTACCGCTTTGCAGAATGAAATCATTAATTTTGAACAAAAGTACGATGAGTCGTTTAGTAAATCTTGGGACCGTTTTAAAGATCTTTTAAGAAAGTGCCCACACCATGGTTTTACCAAAGTGCACCAAATTAATACTTTTTATAATGGTTTAAGCATAAATGACCAAGATTCACTAAACAATGCCTCGGGGGGGTAATATTTTGGTTAAGACTTCCAATGCCGCTTCGGATATAATCGAGAATAAGTCTAGAGTGCAAACCAAGAGTATTCGGACCAATGCCGCTAGTGCTAGTACTAGTGACAACGACAAGCGACTTGACAAAATTACTACGCTTCTTGAATCGCTTGTTACCCACACCGCTAACAATACCAACAGCATCAACGCTAAAAACGCTCAAGACACTCAAGTCAATGCTGTCAGCCAATCATGTGAAATATGCGGGGGTCCACACTCTTACACCACTTGTACCGCCACCCAATACTATCCTTCTGAGAATGTTAATGCAGCATACGGTACCTATCCTCCGGCCGCTTATCAAGCTCGTCCTCAAGGAGACCGTAACTTGCTTAGCTACCGCTCAAACAACTTTCTCTCGCCGCCCGGTTTTCCTCCTAACAACCTAAACCAACAACAAAACATCAATCGCCCTCCTCAACAACAACCTCGTGCACCATACGAACCACCTCACAAACAACCATATCCACCTCAAAGAAACAACCAAGTTTACCAACAACCTGCTTATCAACCACCCGCTTACAATGCTCCTCCCAACCAACCCACCGCATTACACCAAGATACTGGAACCTACATGAGGACTAATGATGTGATCGTGGACAATCTCCAGCGGGAAGTGCTCAACCTGAAAGCAGACATGGTGAAACAAGGGAACGATTTGCGAGCTGATATGAGAAATACTTTGGCAAGTCAAACGAATGACTTAAGGAACATGATGGCTAGTTTCTTCGAAGGTAATCAACCCTCTTCTTCGGGTACTCTTCCGAGTAACACCATTGCGAATCCAAGAGGGGAGATGAAAGCAATCACCACTCGCAGTGGCAAAGGTACCAAGGAACCCGAGCTTCCTATACCTCCACCGGTGATTGTGACTAAGGAAAACGAGTCACCTGCTCCTCTTCCTCCATCTTCTACTTCCCCAATCCCTCCACCTCTTACTCCTACCCCCCCCCTCCACCCAAGGATTTGAGTGATCCTTCGATCCCAAAGCCTTCCTCTTCTTCCGATATACCTTATCCCTCAAGGTTGAGGAAAGCGAGGCTCAAAAGCAAGGACGATATTCAGGTTTCGAACTTTCTTAAAATGTTTAAACAATTGAATTTTAACATCTCCTTCGCTGAGGCTCTCGCTCACATGCCCAAATATGCGAAAATGTTCAAAGATCTTCTTAGTGACAAGGAGAAGCTTCTTGATATTGCTAACACCCAACTTAATGAGAATTGCTCTGCAGTGCTCTTAAGGAAATTGCCAACCAAGCTTGGTGATCCGGGTCTCTTCTTAATCCCTTGCAACTTCTCGGGAGTAAAGAATTGCATGGCCCTAGCCGATCTAGGTGCCAGTATTAATCTAATGCCTCTAAGCGTTTGGAAGCAATTATCTCTCCCCGAGCTAGTCCCCACCAAAATGACTTTAGAATTAGCTAACCGTACGGTTGCTTATCCAGTGGGGATAGCCGAAGACGTTTTTGTAGGAGTCGACAAATTTACTTTTCCTGCCGATTTCGTCGTTGTAGACTATGATATGGACCCTCGTGTGCCATTAATTGTTGGTCGTCCATTCTTGAGGACCGGTCGCACTCTCATCGATGTTGAAGCCGGTGAGCTTATCATGAGAGTGGGTGACGATAAAATCGTTTTCAACATGGGAAAGCTTTCTAAACAGCCTTATTCATACGAGAGTGTTAATTGTATTGACGTTCTTGATGAGGCTTGTGAAGAACACTTCAAAGATGCTTGTAAAAGTATTCCTACCTCTCTTCCCAATGTTGAGACCTTTTCCTCTATTGATTCATCACTATCTCTATTTGGAGAAAGTGATTTCCTTTGGAAAGATTTGGAAGCCACCATGGGAGATGTGAACTTAGAACATGACGATTCTCCCACCGATTGGGATGAAGATCTTCGCCTCATTGAGAACCTTCTTAAAGAAGACAATATTTCTCCACCCTCTCCCAAGGATATTGCTATCGATGAACCGACTTTGAATACGCCTCCCATCGAAAATCCTCCGGATTTAGAACTTAAGGAGTTGCCGCCCCATCTCGAGTACGTGTTCCTTGAAGAAAAGAAGAAGGCGCCCGTCATCATTGCTAAGGACATGAAAGAAGAAGAGAAATCTCGCCTCATCGCCGTGCTTAAAGATCATAAGAAGGCAATTGCTTGGAAAATTTCCGATATCCGCGGAATTGATCCGAATTTTTGTACTCACAAGATTATCATGGAAGATGACTTTAAACCCGCAATCCAGAGCCAAAGAAGGGTTAATCCTCGCATTCATGACGTCATCAAACAAGAGGTTATCAAACTTCTTGATGCCAGCTTGATTTACCCTATTTCGGATTCTCCTTGGGTAAGTCCCGTCCATTGTGTGCCCAAGAAGGGCGGAATAACCGTTGTTCCCAATGAACACAACGAGTTGATTCCCACTCGTCTTGTTACTGGGTGGAGAGTTTGTATTGACTATCGCAAACTCAATGATGCCACGAGAAAAGATCACTTTCCTCTTCCTTTCATGGATCAAATGCTCGAGCGTCTAGCTGGTAATGACTATTACTGCTTTTTAGACGGTTTCTCCGGGTATTTTCAAATTCCCATCGATCCCAAAGACCAAGAAAAGACCACATTCACTTGTCCCTATGGAACATTTGCTTACAAACGCATGCCTTTCGGTTTATACAATGCTCCTGGGACGTTCTAAAGGTGTATGATGGCTATCTTCCATGACATGGTTGAAGAAACTATGGAAGTATTCATGGATGATTTCTCGGTTTATGGCGATTCTTTCTCTACTTGCCTTGCCAATTTAGAACGTATTCTTAAGCGGTGTGAAGACACTCGCCTTGTTCTTAATTGGGAAAAATGCCATTTCATGGTAAAAGAGGGCATCGTGCTAGGACACAAGATCTCCAAAGCCGGTCTTGAAGTGGACCGTGCTAAAGTCGATGTTATTTCTAAGTTGCCTCCACCTTCAACCGTGAAGGGTGTGAGAAGTTTCCTCGGTCATGCGGGCTTCTACCGTCGCTTTATCAAAGATTTTTCTAAAATCGCTCGCCCGATGACCCACCTCTTGGAAAAAGATACTCCTTTTATCTTTTCCAATGAGTGTATTGAAGCCTTCAACCTTCTTAAGGATAAGCTAACTAAGGCACCGGTCTTGGTTACCCCTAATTGGGAGCTTCCCTTTGAGTTGATGTGCGATGCTAGCGACTTTGCTATTGGAGTGGTTTTGGGCCAAAGAGTGAACAAACACTTCCAACCGATCCATTACGCTAGCAAGACAATGACGGGGGCTCAATTACATTACACGACAACCGAAAAAGAGCTTTTAGCTGTTGTCTATGCTTTTGAAAAATTTCGCCCCTATCTTGTCCTTTCCACCACAATCGTTTATACCGATCATTCCGCGTTGAAGTACTTGTTAACTAAACAAGATTCCAAACCAAGACTTCTTCGCTAGGTTTTGCTACTTCAAGAATTTAAAATCGAAATTCGTGATAAGAAGGGAGCTGAAAACCTAGTCGCGGATCATCTCAGTAGACTTGAGGATCCTTACCAAGGGGATCATCCGAACAAAGAAATCAATGATTCTTTTCCCCTGGAGACCTTCATGTCTATCAACTCGAATTCTGATGAAACCTCGTGGTTTGTGGACATTGCAAACTACTTGGCGGGTGGAATTCTCGTCGACGGGTTAACATCCCAACAAAAGAAGAAGTTCTTCAAAGACATTAAGACTTACTTTTGGGATGACCCATATCTATTCAAATAATGTGCCGATTTGATTATCCGCCGATGTGTTGATGGACCGACAGCTTTAGAAATCCTTGACGCTTGCCACAAAGGACCCACCGGTGGTCACTTTGGTCCCAACTACACCGCCAAAAAAGTGTTTGACTCGGGATTTTATTGGCCCACCATCTATCGTGACGCTCATGAGATGGTTAAACGTTGTGATGCTTGCCAAAAACAAGGCAATATCACACATAAGGACGAGATGCCTCAGAATTTCATACAAGAGTGTGAAGTCTTTGATGTTTGGGGTATCGACTTTATGGGGCCATTCCCTTCCTCTAAAGGAAACAAATACATCCTTGTAGCCGTTGACTACGTTTCAAAATGGTTTGAAGCCAAAGCTTTACCCACTAATGACGCAAGGGTGGTTTGTAACTTTTTGAAATCGCTGTTCGCTAGATTTGGTGTGCCTCGTGCCATTATTAGTGATCGCGGGACTCATTTTTGCAATGACCAATTCGCAAGAGTCGTGGCTAAGTATGGTGTAAATCATCGTCTTTCCACCGCACACCACCCACAAACTAATGGCCAGGCTGAAACATCTAACCGAGGATTAAAGTGAATTCTTGAAAGAACCGTGGGAGAGCATCGTGCCTCATGGGCCGATAAACTTGATGATGCTCTGTGGGCTTTTCGTACCGCATACAAGACTCCGATTAGTTGTACACCATATCGTCTCGTGTACGGAAAGGCATGCCACCTCCCCATTGAGTTGGAGCACAAGGCTTACTGGGCCTTGAAGTGGAAAAATTTCGATATCAACAAAGCCGGTGACCTACGCAAGATCCAACTCAATAAGCTGAATGAACTCCGGAATGAGGCTTATGAAAATTCTTTGATCTATAAGGAAAGGACTAAGCTCATTCATGACTCTAAGATTAAGAACCGAGAGTTCCAAGTTGGAGACAAAGTTTTACTCTTTAACTCTCGGCTGAAAATCTTTTCGGGCAAGCTGAAATCTCGTTGGTCCGGCCCATTCACCATTGCCCAGATTTTTCCATATGGTACTCTCGAGCTCGCTTAACCTAATGGACCTAATTTTAAGGTGAATGGCCAACGAGTGAAGTTGTACTTTGGTGAGGACATCTCTCATGAGATGATTCCATACCTCACCACGTTTCCCATGAACTAATTTTGGGTCGAGTTAGGCTCGTGTGTCGGTTATCAAAAACAAGCGCTCCTTGGGAGGCAGCCCGAGTATCTATCCTTTTCCGTTTTAACCTCCTAAGTGTAGGGGGACTTATATAGGTTGTTTGTGTTTGTGTGGTGATGTGATTAGAGGGATGAATGCACTTTTGGAACCTTTGAAGAACCGTGCTCTCGTGTTATCCGCAAACCGGTTCTATCTCTCAACTTTCGTGATTCAATCTTCTTCATACTCACATTTGAGATTGATCACTTTAGTCGTCTCTTCCTTAGCTTGATTTAACCAACATGCACAATGTCATAAGTATAGGGGAGACTTTTCCCACATGCTTAAACATTGAGGACAATGTTTATCTTAAGTGTAGGGGGGACTTCTATCGAAGTTTTAAGTGGACTTTTCCATGAAAATGCCTTCATTTAACCGAAAAATCATCTTTTTCAACATTTTTCAAATGTTTAATTAACTTTGGCCATTTAGTCGTAATTTTTAAATTTTTATCGTTGCTTTCATATGTATATATCCCGCAATAAAGTCAAAAATATTCATAAAGTGGTGTAGCTAGTTTTGAAGTCTTTGACATATTAGGCCCGTTGCGATTATTTTGACTAAACCTGAATAGACTTATCCAAGTTTATTCTAGCTAGTATCCTTAACCATGTAGGCCTTAATTGGTTTATTAGGCTAAGTATCCACGAGTCTCATTACTTGAGATTTTAAATTGTGGAGAACGAGAAATGATAGAGTCAATTATAAGTCGGTATTCTTGCACAAGCTCACTTGGTGTAATTATTTGCCTATTCTCCCATCACTTGCTAATAAATTATCTGCAATAAGTAAGGTCGTACGATTTGAAAAGTTACTTAGCTTCTAGCCCAAGATCGTTTAAAAGTTGATCAGTAATGATAAGAGTTCATAGCCAAGGCATAACTTATGAAGCGGGGCGCGAAGATTGGCGAGTCCGAAATGGCCCTAACAAGGCATGAGGATTCAATCTTATTGCTAAAGATCCAAGGTGATGTGAAAAGCATTATTCCCAAAATCAATATGAAGGATCAAGACTCACGACGAAAAGCAATCAACTCTGATAAAGATCATGGAGAAGTTTATCCGAAAAGACCCCAACAAGGTATGAGGATAAATAGATCCAAGTCCGAAAAGGAGGCGGATCGTTGTATCTCAAAATCCCAATTAGCGATTGAAGAAATAATCATGAAGTCGTGGTCAACAAAGTTGGAGTACGCCTCAAAAGTCTCCAAGTGAAGAAACTCTATTAACGAAGAGAAGACCATTATCTCAAGAACGTCTCTCAAGATATGAAGTATGAAGTACATGCCAAATATCTGCCCGAGAAAGGTCTCAAATCGTGAACCGAGTTATGCCAAGATATGAACTTTTTGATATCCCGAGAAGCGGTTTTAAGAGATTTTGTCCTTTAGCTAACTATTGATCAAATCGTCCTACCTTCCTTTCAGCCTAAATAAACTATCGAAATAAGTCCAAAAATGCATCTTCATGATCATTCTAAGACAAAAATAAAATATAAGAGATACACCTAGGAATAAGGGAGTTTAAGCATATAATTAAGCCATGTGTGTAATTGTTTGATTTGCTAACTTATAATAACAATGATCTCGTTTTTAAGCTTAGTTTGGGGAATGTGAAACTTGAGGGTGATAAATCTTCGCAGCACCAAAGCCCTAATGTAAGTCCTTGATCTCTTTGCAAGTTATTTCCATATAGCTATTTTCAAGTGAAAATGGTTTTCTATCCTTTTGTTTACTTTAAAGATTTTAATTTCTCTTAGTACTTTAATTTTTGTTTAGTGGTATTTTAATAAGGCCAAGGTTGATTGATTATGAGAAAAGTGTAAATTTGCTTTATCACTAAGCATTGCATGAGGGCATGGCAATGGTTAAGTGTAGGGGATTTGATAGGTGTGAAAACACCCATCCTTTTACCACTTATTTCTGGCTAAAACGAGACCAAAACACGTATTTAATATCATTTGTTTGGAATTATGCGTGGTTTTTGTGTTTATTGTGTTTTAAGAGTCAACCGGATGAATATTGAAGAAAACATGGGATTGCACGGGTTTTATCGAAGAAAAAGACTCAATACGAAGTCTATTGTCCAAGAGATGCAAAAGATTTGAAGTCATTGTGCCTATTTGAAGATTTATCGAAGAAAAGGGCCAAAGATGGAAGATTCATATATGTCGAAGAACTCGAGTCTATTAAACAAAAGATTATAAGACGAGTTGGAATTATTCACCGACACTTGTCAAAATCCAAAGTCAGAAACGTTTACTTAGAGAGACATAAAGACTAAAGAAGAAAGAAGAAGAAAAGCCCATGTACAAGCCAATTTACAAGCCCACAAGCAACACCTATAAATAGGCCTTCTCTTTACAATTTTAGGGTTAGTTTTTAGTAGTTAATTTCATTTTTCACTTTTCTTTTTAGTTTTAGAGAGAGAAAGTTCTCAACTTTCTCTCACTAAGTTTTCATCTTTCTTTCTTTTAATCTTTCAAGATTAAACCTTTGTGTATTGTTGATTTCATTAATCAAGTTCTAGTTAAGCTTTTAATCTTTCATCTCTTTCTACCTTTCTTGATTTTAGTTAACTTTTGGTGCGAAATACATTTAATCCGTGTTGATCTTGATGTTTTTGTGCTTAAAAAGTTAATCTTTTTGTTCCTACATAAGCTTTCATACGATTAAGCTTTAAGATTCTTGTGCTTATTGGCTTATTCGCTTCTTTTAGCTTATTTACTTTTAAAAGTTTTCTTAAAAAGTTCATCTTTTTATAGTTTGATTTATAAGATTGCTTATTTTAAGTTGAAAAAGTTGTCATTTGTGCTTATTTAGTCCTTTTCACTTATCAAAATAGCTTATTACCTTTGCTTATTTTCGAATCCCACATAAATCAGAAAAGGGTTAAACCCTTTTCTGATTGCTACATTCCGACTACACTACCCCCTTTATTCCGATCGTTTGATCGGAAAAGGGTTTCTGCTATTCCGATTTGCACCTCCAATATTCTGATCTATCAGATCGGATTAGGGTTTAATATTCCGATTGGGTGTTTTCTAAACATTCCGATTGTACTCAAGTTTAGTATTCCGATTAGCCTTGTGTTTAAGATATTCCGATTAGAGCGTTTTCAAGTATTCCAGTGTTGCCATATTCTGATTGATACATTCCGACTAGGGTATATTCCGATCAGCCACACATTCTGATTGCCGTAGTATTCCGACGAGGGTGTATTCCGATCAGTCTTTCCGATCGTACATTCCGATCAAGTTCTGACTTGGTTTTCCGATTGTTTAAATTTCTTGTTTTTACAAAGTTTTCAAGTCTTAGATTTATGAAGTGTTCAAGTATTTTTCTAATCTTGCCATTAAGTTTTCAAGCATTTATTTTTAACTCGTTATTTTAGTTTAATCTTTAAAACTCTTTTCACTCAACGACATTTACATTTATTTACTATTAGTTTAAAATAGATAACAAACCAACCCCTTTTTAGTAACAAAGAACAAACTATTCCACTTTGAATTGTGATCAATTCGAGAAGATACCGAGAATAAATCTGAACCCATACAAAAGCTCTAGTATCAGCAGATCACAGGGAGGAGAAATTGGAGTGGGGTTTTGGTGAGAAGGGTTTTAATTATCATTCTGGACACTATGGGTTAAAAACCCTTCGATTAGTGAGAGATTAAGATTTTGGTTCATTAGGATTAGGGGTGTTAAGAAGGTGAAGTTTAATTAGGTTTAGGGATTGTATGTTTTAAATTTCGTGTTTCCCACTAATTTAAACTAATTAGAAAAATCAGTTATTAGTGGAATGGTGACGTATGGAGTGGGAGGAGGTGGTGGGTTGTGATTGGGTGCGGAGGCTGAGGTGGATTGTTGATTGGTTGTGGGTAGTTTGGCTGTTTGACCAAAATAGTCCCCTAATTCCCAATGTTTTGTCACTTAAATTTAAACAGCTTTGTTAACCAATTTCCTTTGTAATCCAAGTTTTCTTTTTTCTCATTTTTGCCACAAAATTTTTAAGTAAACTTGTACCAAGGATTTTTCATGTAACATCTCCATTTTTCAAGGGCCAATCTTGTACATTCTCAACATTTTAGGGACCCAAATGCATTTTGTGAGTTTTGCAAGGGTATAAATTGCCAAGTCTTCAAAAGATGAAGGACCAATCTTGCCAAATCTTCAAACTTCAAGGACTTCAAAGGAAATTCATGATTCGGGTACGGTTCTTTGTGCGTCTTCGTTTCCCGTGTTCGTTTTTGCTTCATTCTTGTGATCTTTTATTGATTTCACGATATCCGTACCTAAAATACACAATGAACAAACAAAGACATATTTTGGGGTATTTTGATGATACTTTAAGCGTTTTATGCCCGATTTGGTCGATGAGACTATGTATAAAAGCAGTCTCATCACCGACTTGTTCATTGAAGATATATTCCGAATTTTTGTGTTATAAAATTTTTCAAAAACGTGATTTTGAAATTTTTTGGTCTAAGAATTATTTGGTTTCTTACGAAGACATTGTTTAGGGTTTTTCACAAAGTTTCTCGGAATATCAACCACAATCTACTCACAACAACATCTACTTAAGATCCTATTCACTTCATTTTCGTGATGGATTCTACTACTGAATATCGTGTTACTAATAACAACATATTGGTGGCGGGTAACAAAGAGAGACCACCAATGCTTGTGTTCGGTCGATATGCACAATGGCAATCACGATTTCTTAGATATCTTGACACAAAACCTAATGGTGATGTTGTTCGCCATTGTATCACTGACGGACCCTATACTCCCACTGCAATCACCATTCCTGCAACTCCAGCAACCGACTCGACGCTTGGTGCCTCTGAATAGACTGTTAAGGAAACCTATGAGAATAATTCGAAAGAGAATCGTGCTTGGATTGATACAGAGAAGGAAGCAATCTATCTGATTTTAAGTGGAATTGGGGATGATATTTATTCATCGGTTGATGCATGTTCTACTGCTAAAGAGATGTGGTTTTCCATTGAACGTCTACAGCAAGTAGAATCACTAAACAAACAAGATGTCATGACAAACTTGTTTTGGAACTTTGGTAAGTTTACTTATTTGGATGGGGAATAAATTGATTCATATTACTCCAGGTTCTACAAAATGAAGAATGATATGACAAGAAAAAACAGTCTCCACTATGCAAGTCAATCTGCAATTTCTACAACAAATTCAACCAGAGTGGACATGATTTGTAACTTTGGTGAAACAACAATATAAGCTGGACGAGGTCAACTATCACACGCTCATTGACATTTTGAAACAATTTCAGAATGAGGCAAATGAACTTCGTTCTGCACGGGTAGCGAAGACTGCTAATCCACTTGCTTTGGTGTCTACCACTCACCATGTCCAAGATCATCGCTCTCGTGCTCCAAAGTCATACTCCACTACATCCTCCTCACCAATATAATCTACTACATCCTCCTCACCAAGATACTCCACTTCATCCAAGTATTCAGCTCCCACAAGATCACGAGACAAAGAACCAAGAGCACCATTACCATCATCTGAGCCATCATCTGAAGAGGACAATGATGAAGAACTAGCTCAGAAGGACAGG
This sequence comes from Glebionis coronaria, assembly GCA_025667525.1. Taxonomy (NCBI): domain Eukaryota; kingdom Viridiplantae; phylum Streptophyta; class Magnoliopsida; order Asterales; family Asteraceae; genus Glebionis; species Glebionis coronaria. The sequence continues at coordinate 23,081 of JANFOE010001265.1, read as the reverse complement.
GAGATGAAACAACAAATTGCTTTCATTATGAAGACCTACAAGAAAATCTTCAAACCCACCAACAACAATCTTCGAACATCATCTAACACAAGGAACCAATATGTTGAGAGTCCTCGAAGGTATGACATACATCAACGTGATGAAAGTCCTCCTAGGTATGATCGACGTAATCCAACTCATGTTGAGGGTTCTGCAAGGTATGATCGATAAACTGCTAAGTATTATACTTAGAGGATTGCTACTGTTGTTGGGAATAGGGAAACTTTTGGCACTCAAGTGGTTTAGCAAAGTGGGATTCAGTGTTTTAATTGTCAAGGTTATGGGAATATGGCAAAGGAATGCAGAAAGCCGAAACGAGTTAGGGACTCTAGTTATCATAAAGAAAAGATGTCGCTATGCAAGAAGATGGAAGCTGAGGTTAAATTGTCGGCTGAGGAAGGAGCAATGCTTGATGATACTGATGATGAAGCTTCCGACCAAGAACTTGAAGCACATTACTCGTACATGGCAAAGGTTGAAGAAGTTCTCAACGTCACTGAAGATGAGCCAATCGAAAAGGTACACACTGAAGAGGAATATGATCTGGTTGGTAATATTCATGAGCATTGTGAGCTACCTAAAGCCATTAATGACACATGTATGATGGAAATGGTTGATAGCAATACCACACCCGATTCATCAGACATGTGCAATAATGAGTCTGAGGATGATCAACATGCAAATGAGTATGATGATGGGGAGGAGCGTATTGCGCTTGCTAACTTAATTGCTTCTTTACAAAAATATGTCAAAGAAACTAGAAAAAGTCAAAAGCAATTAAAGAAGGAAAACGCTATGCTCACTCAAAATTTTAAAGAAAGCAAAGTTGCAGTCATAAAAGCTAGTGAGCTTCTTGCAAGCTGCGGAGCAACGCTTATTCAAAAAGACAAAGAGCTTGCAAGGTACAAAGGGGGTGTTGTTACTACTGTAAAGGATGTTTTTTATACTAAATACAATGAAACTCTTAAGCTTTTAGAACAAGAGAAACGTAATTTAAACACCTCTTTAAGTACGGAACGACAAAAAATGTATCTTGCTACCACCAAAGTCAATGAGTTAACTCAAAAAAATGATTTTCTTCAAGAGGATAAAACTAAACTAGTCACTGCGAAAACGGAAGAGGTTGAAAACTTGAAAAAAGATTTTAAAATTAAACAAGCTAAAGACATTGACAAAGTCATGGAACTTGAAGTGTAAATTGATTTTTATAAGAAAATTGTTTATAAAACAAATCAATCTATTCAAACCATGCGAATGTTGGCACCTCGTTCGTTCTTTAAGGGTAACGCTAGTTTTGCTAGTCATAAGTACCTCGAGCAAGCTCAATCTGAGAACCCGCGCCTATATCTTGAGGAGTCCCAATGGACCGACGTTGATTGTTTAATTGTTAGGCTCGATAGTGATAAGTCATTAATTTTTGAAGACGAGAGTAGAACACTAGTGAATAAAGCCTTTGTGAAACCATATAATTATGCTTATGAAAATAGTCTTTATGAAATTTTCAAAGCACAAAAACAGAAGTCTCGTGAGCAAATATTTTACGAATGTGAACAAATAAGAATTAAATGGAGACAAATTTTTGCCACTAAGAAAACTAATGTTTCAAAATTTATTGAGTACTTGCCATATAAAGCTTCTGTAAGCAAGAGTAAGCAAACACTTAGTTTTCTTAAATAAAACATTGAAAATTTCAAAAATGTTGTTGACAACGACTGGAAAGAATGTGAACGTTTGAAAGGCAACAAAGAAATTCCTCACGATATAACTGTGCTTGTGAAAAGTATTTTAATTCCGCTTGCAGAAAGAACGCAAAAATATTTTTTGGAATTTGAAACTTTAATTAAGAAAGAAATGTTTGATGATTTGAAATATGTGGAATCTCTTGAAAAAGAAGTGAACGACCATCAACCTGAAAGAGACGAATTTTTTATAACATGTGATCTACTCTTGCAAGAATGCCTCTCAAAAGATATTATATGTGTTTATGTTACATCTTGTGCTGATATTGATGAATATTCTGATGTTGCATAAAAATATTTTGATCAAGTCAAAGAGTGTGAACGTCTTGAAATTGAGCTTTCGAATAAAGTTGACGAAAAAGAGTTTTCGTTACTTCAACATAGATATGATTATCTTCAAAAACATTGTCATTCACTTGAACTAGCTTTGCAAAACAAAGTTGGCAGCTTTTCAAATGATACACCTTTGGATGTAAAATTATCTGAATCGTGTCGATTACTAAACGAAAAAAGTCTTGATATTTTGGATTTGAAAGCTCAGTTACAAGAAAAAGACATAGAAATATCAGAGTTGAAGAAAATCATTGCTAAGATGGGTGGAAAAGTTGTGGAACCTAGCGTTAAGAAACATGTTGTTAGACAACCTAATTCCTCTAAAGTGAATAGACCATCTATCTTGGGAAAACCTTCCGATTTCTCAAATTCCTCGTTTGCAAAACTTGTGTTTGCCCCCAAAATGGATGGAAAGGAAAGGTTGCCACACAATCAACCCATAAGGAATACTCTAGCACCAAGCGTTAAGCACAATAATGTGATTAAACCAGGGATGTATAAAATGACCACTAAACCCACAAACAAAGTTAGTCAATCGCCTCAGACTTCTAGAAACACTAATACTCGTGTGTCTTCTACTACATGAGTAGTCTCCATTGGTAGTGTTAGCCGGCCTCAACTTAAGTGCACTCAAGTGAATGATAAGGTTTAGAAACAAAAGAGTCAAGGGAAGATGAAGGAAGTAGAAGAACACCCTAGGAATTTGAATTTTCTAACAATAAAACGTTTGTAATCGCATGTAATGACGATTTGAATGATTTGAATGCTTTGAATGTGAAATTTGTGTGTGTCAAGTATGGAAAATGTGGTAATGCTAATCATGTTGGAGTATGCTCGTGTCATAATAACTAATTATATGGCTAGATACATGTGAGCCTATGGGGTCGCACACATATACAAAGAGGTACCACTTAATATATCGTACATATTGTATTTACGGTATATATATATAACTTACATAACTCGAGATCAATAGCGGGCTTCTCATAACTAAGCGGGTACTTGGTTTATTAGACCAATTTAAATAAAACTAAAATGGTCCATTTAAAAGCCCATTATGAGCCGGCCTAGTAAATGATATTTACAAGGCACACGTTTTTGTTTTCAATTGAGATGAGTTTGAATCAGTCTTAGATTGGTTATTTGGAAAACAAATAAACTATAATGTGAGATTCTCTTTTTTGACCAAAAAGGGTAACGGCAAAAATATGATAAACTAATGAGTTTATATATTTTATGAACCATCTTGCATCTAGTGTAGATCGAGACATGATCGAGGGTTACGGGTTATAAGACTAGCATCGATTTGGTATACGATGACGTGTAGTGTGTTTCTACATAGAGGTGATCTACTTTGGCACTTGGGTTTCTTGGTTAGATCATATGTTGGTGATTGTCTCCGGTTGATCTTACTGAATCACGCTACAAAGGTATACTTTTATCCTCTTTATTATTTGATTAATCATATGACTCTATGGATCCGTCAATAGGTGATCTTTCCTCTGCGTTTATTATTTATTCATATCATTTTAATATGGATAATCACCTATAGTGGTATCACGAGCCATCATAGATGTCATATGATTATCGGGTATGCGTAAAAGTGGCTAAAACGTGTGTTTTTTATGGATTGAAAAGATAAAATTAAAACAGCCCCTAGGGCTTAATTTTCGTGATAAAACAGACCCTAAGATGGTCTTATGATCTGTTATTTTTTATTCCATGGCCATGGGTTACGCATATCTTAATTGGTATTGTTATCGGTACGTGTAAAATAACCTAATAACACGTTTTTTGGAACGATTATTGAATCGGTTTTAAACAGCCCTTATGACCATATTTTCTGTAAATATATGATAATTACAAGGTTTCTAAAATGTGATTTTAAGGTTCTAAGATCATTGGTTACACGTACCAATCAGGGGTTTAATTAATTGTTGATTATTGCTTCGATTTCGTTGGCTAACATGTGTATCTTGTTGTTTATTTTATATCTATGTCAAATACATGCATGTTTGGTCATGGAATTAGCCAACACCTTGTTATATTCATAATCTTATGGTATTATTATGTTTCATATGCAAAGCCGATGAAAACCTAGACCAAATGTGACATGTTGTGTATTGATTTGTATTTAATTTCAGTTTTGGGGTTTGCCATTGTTTCGGCTTAATTAATATGTTTTTGATGTTGTTTATAGCCATTGTTTGGTCACTTTACAGTAGTTTAATTATAGGTTAAATATTTTTAGTCATAAATCAATTGTAACCGATGCTTGGATGGGAATGGCTAAAGAATTAAAGACATATTGTGAAATTTGGAGCTGCTGAGTGACCTGCAATAAAACGTGATTTCTCAGATTTCTATAAGGAGGTAGAAGCCCAATTTTGGTGTGCTGATTCACAACTCATGGGCCTTCAAAAGTCTCAGCTCAGGCTAGGGAGGAGTCCTTCTATGGGTTTTGGGCACTAGAAGTCGACTGAAATTTTATGGCAGTTTTGGGCCTCATGTTCACTTTGGGTTCTACTTGCTCTTGATGGTCTTAGAGCAAGTGGGAGCCCACTTTATGGTAGTGTTGACTTACCCTTAGTTGACTTCTTGGTCCTCGTGATGGCTCACGAGATCAAGCTTAGGTTTTTCATCGATTCGAGGCTTTGCATACTTGTGGTTGTGTGGTTGCTTATTTGCTTGATATCTTGCTATAACTTACAAATGTTTTTATAAAACTTGATACCAATCACAAACGATTTATAAAACTAAATCTTTGATTTAGTTTAAAGTTTAAATACGATTTAAAACAAAAATCTTGTTTTCATAATAATTCATAACATGTTATGAATGTTATTTATTTTATGCATTGTCTAAACTAATAATACTTCCACTTAGGTTTTATATTAGTCTTTAACTTGGACAACTTGAAACGCATAAATTAAAACAAGATTAGACTTAAGTCACGAAATGTTTTTAACTTGTGCTACGACGGATGAATGCATGCTTCCTCGTACACACTTTTGATTTGTAAATCAAACTTTATACCCGTCTCAAATTTAAGTCATGTCGTCCAATCGTTTGAGATCACTTGCAATTACTTTTTGCATCTTGTGAGACGGATGTGAATTGTAACCCAAGGTGGTTATTATCTATGCATGAGACCTAGACTTATTCTCGCATGTTCTCAAATTGGATGACTTAATCGGTACAACGGTGAGACCTTGACCGAGGCAAGGATGGGGCTAAACATGCCAGTTTGACATTTAGTGAAATGTTTACTTGTGTCATGAGTCCCATAAGGATCTAAGAATTGCACAAGATTTGCAATTGATGAACGTCATCTACCTATTGAATCTATCATTGCTATCAGATCAACTGATGTGATGGTAGAACCTCAATGAGGATCTTAACCTTTTCGTAAAATTAATTGTTTTTTATAAACTTGGGTAGTTAATTTTAAAAGGATAGCTGTGACAATTGATCGACGTCGAAGTGCCGGTCAAAAATAACCTAATTACCTTATACTAGATAGGGTAAGCGGGTATCGATCCACGAGGACTATGTGGTTTTAGTTTAAGTTTTGGGGTGATCACTGATCAATGAAGGTTTTGGTTTTGAAATCTAACAACTAAAATACTTTTAATAATAATAATGCGGATTAAAAATTAAAATAAGTATTAAGCTAATAATTAAGCTAGAAAAAAAAATAAAGATGTAAACAATTAAAAGAAAAATGCAATCCCTTCCAGCTCTGAATATTTATGGTTGATCACACTTATGGATTATTGAAACTTTTTAGAACCGATTACAAAGATTATTTTGACTTAATATGAATGAATTAATGTTGGCATTTATTATGCTTATCAATGACTCGCGATAATAAATCTTATATTAATCTAACCAATAATTATGTTTTAATAATTTATTTAGGTATAAATTATGTTTATTATACGACCATCTTTTTTTTAACTAAATAAAATAAGTATGAATCGTTAACTAACAATAAATTGTCTCACACAAATAATTAAACATAATATTAAATCGATAAAAATAATTTATAAATAAATCATAAATCAATGTAATAAAAATATGATAATCCAAAAGTAATGATCAAACCATAAATAAAGTTACCGGAAAGAATTACAACAAAATTAGCCGGACATCGCGATGCACTCGAGCCACTTCGTATCAACTATCATCTTCATCTTAAATAAATAAAAACCTTTTTTTATATCTTTTACGACGGCTGTGTCCTTGCGACGGCTGTGTATTACAACCAATTGCAATCTTTATTCTTGTGTTATGATGCATCACTTTTATCCTCTGTATGCATCCCCACTTGCAATCACCAATTGAAAAGTTGTCTTTATATTTTTTTTTCCTTGTGATCGACTCACCTCAAATCCCTCCAAAAGCACCCACTTCGTCTCTTTTTATGCGGCCCCCACTAACTGGTTTTTTTTCTGTCGACTGTATGTTCTCTCCTTTTTTTTGTCTTCTTTTTTTCTTTTTATAATATCCACTGATGGGTTATTGGGTATTGGGCCCAAAAATTATTATTATTTATTTATTATTTATTTATTCTTTTGGCATATAATAATTTTGGCCCAATAAAAATAACCCAACATTAATAATTGCTCGAACGAAGCCCGGATAAATAAAAGATGACCGAAAATATTGTGACGCGCTCAAATCTTTTTCATCAATATTTTTTTCTTCATTTATCGGCGCTCACAATGTCTTTTTCTCCAAAAATTAATTAAGCGTCCATTTTTATTCCACTTCGCTCGTAACCTATATAATCACAAAACACACTCAAAGTACATATATAACGACAAATAAATATACAATTATGCTAAATTAACATGTTATTAGGTGTATGCAAAATACACCAATCAGATCCCCTCGCACTTAACCTTTTACGTGTCCCAAGTAAAAATAAAATAAAAATATACAAGCATGTTAATTTCATAATTTTTAATCATACTATTGAAATTTCATCAAAAAGATCACATTCAACCTAATACACCAATAACCATCCTACATGAAAAATAATCCAAAATGATTACCAATATTTTTGTCCTTCTTAAACACTTAGCATAACCATTCCCATTGATTCCATTTACTTTATGTTTCATATAATTAACCATGTGTCCAACGTACCTAATGCACACCTATAATCAATATAAACATTAATCTAAAACAAGAGGTGAAAATATCGTACACCTTTTATAACATTGGAGTTTTTATACCATAAGAGCAGCCATCATACTTTAGCTTATATACTTCTACTTGCTTTCTTCTTTTTTTTTTCTTTCACAATTTTTTTTTCATTCTTTTTTCACTTTTTTTACATCACACATAAGCTCTTTTTTTTAGCCATCCGGGACCGTTTCTTATACAAGTCATCTCGAACGCTTTATACACTCCTTTCAAGGTTGATATAAAGACAAATTATTCAGAAAAATGAATATCTATCCTATAGGTGCATACTAAGATACACTGACACATGAGAACCGGTTAATTAAGTCTGTTTAATTAAATGGGAACAGTTATACTTCATGCCTACTTGTACATCACATGATGGAGTTACCTACCATATAGTATAATTATACAATGCACTAAATTAAACTAATCTTCCTAATTTCATTACAACAATACAAGGATTAGGTTATTTCACATAAATTTGTCTCAGCTAAGTGAAATGTTATCCATCATAAAAATTGGCATCTGACCCATGCTAACAACTAAAGTATCACCTTGCGCGGGTGACGAATCAGATAGGCAAGCTCAGCATATGACTACCACCAATAATTATGACAGTTCTCCAGCTCTTTTCTAAGGCCACCGTGCGCGGGTGGCGAGCCGAATAAGATCAATTCTAAATGTCCTAACCCAACTATTACATAACTATATTTCATATTATTTATTCAAACTTTTTACTCGATCTAAGCAAAGGTAAGCAGAGGGAATTCAACCGGTGTGGTTTGATCATCTAAATTATACATATGCCTAACTACATGCAAACAATCAAATCAATTTAATAACCAAATTATACAATGGAATCGGGTGCACCTGATAATTATGGCCAAATCCTCTAACTTGCTCCAATAAATCATCCACAGGCTAATTTTCAGAATCTGCAAGCACTCAACAAACATATATGTGTAGAAGAAACTTCCACATCTAATTAGCACAAGACTCTTATAATGTGATTTAAAAGTTTTAAAAATTTTCAATTTTTCTCAAAAATCACATTTTAACCCATTTTGACCAAAATTTAACACAAAAAACATGTAACCACATGTGTCACCCCCCTGAACTTAAAGCATTGCATTGCCCCTAATACAAAAACTTTAAATTGAAATTTTGGTTAAAAATCAATTTGACAAACTCACACAAAAACAAAAACCTAACTCGCTTTCGTAGGAATCACGGTTGCATTTAGCGTATGCAACAAGCCTTTAAACCACTCGGTAGCCCGACTAGACGAGTTTTGTCTCCTGAGGGTTTGTAGTGAACACACCCACAACGTTCCACAAACCACGGGTTGCCTCCCGCGAAGCGCTAAGTTTACCGTCTTCAGCCAGACATAACTCACATGAGCTATTGAGACAGTTGGAGTGGTTCCAAGTAAACCACTTCCACCGTTTCCATCTAATCACTCACCAACTCAACATATGGCTTTAAACGGTGTCCATTTACTTTAAAATGCTCTCGACCCACCATATTTTTTATTACAATGGCTCCGTATGGAGAGACTTGAGTCACAACATATGGACCCGTCCATTTACTTCTCAACTTCCCAGGAAAAAGCTTAAGTCTAGCATTGAATAACCAAACTTTTTGACCAACCAAGAACGATTTCTTGGTGATGTGTCGATCATGAAAAGCTTTGGTTTTCTCCTTATAAATCCTAGAACTTTCATAGGCATCACGTCTAATCTCATCTAGTTCAGATAATTGAAGTTTCCTAGAACTACCCGCTTTCTCTAAATCCAGATTAACTGTCTTAGTTGCCCATTCAGCCTATGCTCTACCTCAACCGGTAAATGACACGCCTTGCCATATACTAACTTATACGGTGACATACCAATAGGAGTCTTAAAAGCCGTCCTATATGCCCATAATTCATCATCTAACCTCAAGGACCAATCTTTCCTATCACTACGAACGGTCTTTTCTAAAATTCGCTTAATCTCCCTATTAGATACTTCAACCTGTCCACTAGTCTGTGGGTGATAAGGGGTAGCTATCATATGATTAACTCCATAATGTTTCAATAATTTTCCAAATCGAAAGTTCTTAAAGTGAGAACCCCCATCACTAATGATAGCCTTAGGAATTCCATGCCTAGCAAAAATATTCTTCTTAACAAACTTAAGAACTACACTATGGTCATTTATTCTAGTAGCTTCAGCCTCTACCCACTTAGACACATAATCAACTGCCACTAAAATGTACACACTGCCATGGGAGGTGGGAAATGGTCCCATAAAGTCAATACCCCACACGTCAAAGATCTCAGCAACAAGTATAGGATTCATAGGCATTTGATCACGCCTTGAAATCCCACCAACTTGTTGGCAACGAATACATGCTTTCACAAAAGACTGGGCATCCGTGAAGATAGTCGGCCAAAAGAAACCGCTTTGCAGGACTTAATGCCCAGTTTTCGTAGCACCAAAGTGACCACCACATGCATAAGAATGGCAATGAGCCAATATGTCCATATGCTCATGGTCGGGAACACATCTCCTAACAACTTGGTCAGCACACACCTTATAGAGTTCCGGATCCTCCCAAAAATAATGCTTCAACTGGGAGAAGAAGTATTTTCTTTGTTGCTTGGACCAAAAATCCAGAAGCTTTTTAACAGCTAGGTAATTAACTATATTTGCGTACCAAGGAACCTTAGAAACCTCAAATAAGCTTTCATCCGGAAAGCTTTCCTTAATCACATCAGAAGGGTTGAACGGCGGAGGGATAATTCTAGACAAATGGTCGGCAACTACATTTTCTGACCCCTTTTTATCCCGAATTTCTAGATTAAATTCCTGTAAAAGCAAAATACACCTAAGCAACCTCGGTTTTGTCTCTTTCTTAGTCAACAAATGTCTTAAGGCACTATGATCTGAAAATACTATCACCTTAGAATGCCCCCAAATATATGACCTAAACTTATCAAGAGCAAAAACCACAGGTAACAACTCTTTTTCAGTAGTGGTGGAATTCATTTGAGCTTCTGAAAAAGTATTACTAGCATAAAATATCACAACGGGTTTCTTATCGACCCGCTGTCCTAGAACCGCCGCAACGGCATAATCACTCGCATCACACATGATCTCGAAAGGCTTCGACCAATCAGGTGATTGCAGAATAGGGGCTTCTACAAGCTTTTGCTTAAGCATATTGAATGCTTTAAGACATGATTCATTAAAGTCAAAGCGTGCATCTTTTAAGAGTAAATTACAAAGAGGCTTTGATATTGCACTAAAATCTTTAATAAATCGCCTATAGAACCCGGCATGACCAAGAAAAGAACGCACACCCTTGATGGTAGTGGGAGGAGGAAGGGTTGGAATTACTTGAACTTTGGCACGGTCAACCTCAAATCCTTTTTCAGACAAAACATGCCCTAATACAATTCCCTCTCGAACCATGAAATGGCTCTTCTCCCAACTAAGCACCAAATTAGTTTCGGTGCATCTTTTTAACACACTTTCAAGCTGATCAAGGCAGCTTTCAAAGGATTGACCAAAGATGGAGAAATCATCCATAAATATCTCTACAGATTCTCCAAACATGTCAGAAAAGATACTCATCATGCACCGCTGAAAGGTAGCGGGTGCATTACACAGGCCAAAAGGCATTCTCCGAAATGCAAACATCCCATATGGACACGTAAAAGTAGTTTTGGCCTGGTCATCAGGATGGATGGGTATTTGATTATAACCGGAGTACCCATCCAGGAAGCAATAGAACTTCTTACCAGAAAGCTTCTCAACTATTTGATCAATGAAGGGTAGTGGGAAGTGATCTTTAGATGTGGCATTATTCAGCTTACGGTAATCTATACACACTCTCTACCCAGTAACTGGTCGGGTTGTGAGTTTTTCCCCATTCTCGGTTTCAACAACGGTGATTCCGGCCTTTTTAGGCACCGTTTGAGTAGGTTTTACCCATTTACTATCCGAGATGGGATAGATGATACCAGCATCTAACCATTTAAGAACTTCCGTCTTCACTACCTCTTTCATATTAGGATTCAGACGCCTTTGCGCATCTCTTGTTGGCTTAATATCTGGGTCCGTAACAATTCGATGCATACATAATGAAGGGTTGATCCCTTTCAAGTCTGCAATTGTCCATCCCACTGCTGCTTTGTACTTGGAAAGCACTTTTAAAAGTGCTACCTCTTGTGATTCAGAAAGATCAGAAGCAACAATAACGGGTAAAGTATTGTTAGGACCTAGAAAAGCATATTTGAGATTAGGTGGCAAAGGTTTTAGTTCAAGAGTTGGAGGCACCTCCAGAGACGGCTTTGTGGCCGTGTCAAAAGTAGAAGGCAAGGGCTCCACTTCATAAGACCAAGGTGGTTTTTGATGGTCCAAGGAACTGACCAAACACTCTTGAATCTCTTGAACTTCAACAACATCAAGAATCTCCTCATTATCACCAGTTAGATATAATTCCAAAGGATCATCCTTAAGCATATAGGATGCATGCTTTTGGACTTACTCGTCAATCACATCTACTTGGTAACATTCATTCATCGTAGGAGAATTCATAGAATTAAACACATTCAATCTTATCTTCTTATTACCGAATGCAATATCCATGGCGCCAGTTCGACAATTAATCCTAGCATCTATCGTGGCTAAGAATGGGCGCCCAAGGATAATAGTTGGTTGAACATATTTGTATTTTGACTCAGTGTCCATAACAAAGAAGTCAACTGGGTAATAGAAATCATCAACTTTCACAATAACATCCTCTAAGATGCCTCTAGGAATTTTGGAAGATCGATCGGCTAAGGAAATAATGGTGTCTGTCTTACGAAGAGTTCCTAAGTCATACTTATCAACCAAACTAGCAGGAAGGATGATAATACTGGCACCAAGATCAAGGAGCGCCTTCTTAATGGAAATATTTCCGACCATAACTGAAATCAACGGTGCTCCAGGATCTTTGAATTTAGGAGGAAGAGAGTTAGATAAGACTTCACTAACATGCTCAGTTAGGTCAATCTTTTTAAGCAAAGACGCCTTCAGCTTCCTCTTTTGAGTACACAAGTCCTTTAAAAACTTGGCATAAGCAGGAATTTGCTTGATAGCATCAATAAGGGGGAGATTGATTTTAACTTGCTTGAAAGTCTCCCACATATCCTCAGCATGAGGACCCTTTTTAGCTAACTTTGCAGATGTCGATTTCTCCAAAGCCGTAGGGTACGGTGTGCTGGACACACCACCCTCCCCAACTTCGGGAGTTTTCGTAGCTTTAAGATTCGGTGTTGTTGGTTTAGGAAAATCATTTAACAAATCATTTACCAACTCAGAACCAGACTTAACATTATCAGAATTTTTACATTCAACAATAATTTCGTCATCAGTAACGAAATCCTCGACATCAGGAGAATTTGGAATCCCCTTGTCATTGATGTAGATTTTACCGTTTCGAAGAGATGTCACCATATTAACGTGCTCATTTCCATTTTTCTTGTGTGCAGGATTCATGGTGGGGTAGCTCGGTAGCCTTCCCTCATCTCTTTTTCTTAATTGATCTGCCAATTGACCAACTTGTCTCTCAAGAGCTGCAATAGATTTAGTAGTGGTCTCGTGTCTTTGATTAGGGACCTCGAATTTTCTATTAATCTCTTGATTGTTGGTAGACAATGAATTCATAAGCCTATCAAACTTTCGGTCAAGATTCAAGAGACGGTTGTCATCTTGGCCTTGGCCCTGATTTGGATATTGTTGTTGTGGCCTATGATTGTAACAATTTTGTTGGAAATTAGATGAATCGCCACCCTCGTACCTTGGTTTGTAACCATAGTGTTGTTGTTGGGCATTATTAGGGCGACTGTCTTCATATTTCCAACGGAAATTGGGGTGATTACGCCATCTAGGATTGTAACTTTCGGAGAATGGGTCATTTCGTGGACGACCACCATAGACTCCATTTACCTCCTCATTTGGTGGTGCCCCCCAACTTTGACAATTATCCACAGAATGACTCGGATCACCACACATTGAACACCCACTATGCGACACCTTAGACACATTCGGAACACCTTTTCCTATATTTTTCAACAAAAGATCAACTTTCTTACTTAACTCGCTAATTTCATAATTTGTGCCACGTTGGTTAGACACATAATTGGCGGAAGATGGGTGGTTGTTTCGATCCACTGAAGCTTGGGTCTTAGAACCTATGCTTAGTTTTTCAAAAAACTCCCATTCTTCCTCCATAGGTCGCGAGAAAAACATACCCCCACTAGTGGCCATCACAAATTGTTGGTTGTTATAATCCAACCCATCATAGAAGACTTTGACAAGCTCCCATTTTGTAACATCGTGATGAGGGCATGTTCTTAATAACTCCTTAATTCTATTAAATGCTTCATGAAACTGCTCGCCTGGGATTTGACGAAAGGATTTAATCTTATTCCTAATGGCAGCAGTTTTACTTATAGAATAAAATTCCTCAAGAAAAGCATATTGCATTTTAGACCACGAGTTAATACTACATGGCTTAAGAGATGAGAACCAGTCCTTAGCTTGATCTTTAAGAGAAAAAGGAAAAAAGCAAAGTCTTACCTCATCCTTGGTAATATTATTAACCTGATGTGTGTCAGCAATTGAGAAGAATTCTCGTAGATGTGCGTATGGCTCTTCACGACCTCTAAACACGGGCAAGATTGCTATGAGGTTCGGCTGGATCTTGAAGTTAATTGTAACCCCTTTTACCGGATCCGGATAAACGATAGGCGAGGGATCCTCGAAGATACCCGGCCTGTAATAAGAATCAACACCCCGTGGTGGAGATTCTTCTCCGCTATTACTTCCGCTAGCACCTCCGCCAACATCTTCGTCACCTGGCATTTCAACGAAAAGCTCTGCTAAACCTGAAAAATCAAGAGTAGTAGAAAACTGTCGAAACGTCTTCCTTCTTAACCTTGCACTTTTCTCAACCTCAGGATCGTAAGATAACGGTGATGTTCATTCCGATCTGTGTGTGCGCATACACTAACCTGCACACTCACAAGAAACAAAACAAACAAACAAAACAAAACAAAACAAGAAAAATAAAATATTTTTGTATTTTTGTATTTTATTAAAGAAAAATATTAACAAAAACTTAAACGAAAATATCACTGAGTCCCCGACAGCGGCGCCAAATTTTGATCGACGTCGAAGTGCCGGTCAAAAATAACCTAATTTCCTTATACTAGATAGGGTAAGCGGATATCGATCCACAAGGACTATGTGGTTTTAGTTTAAGTTTTGGGGTGATCACTGATCAATAAAGGTTTTGGTTTGAAATCTAACAACTAAAATACTTTTAATAATAAAAATGCGGATTAAAAATTAAAATAAGTATTAAGCTAATAATTAAGCTAGAAAAATAAAATAAAGATGTAAACAATTAAAAGAAAAATGCAATCCCTTCCAGCTCCGAATATTTATGGTTGATCACACTTATGGATTATTGAAACTTTTTAGAACCGATTACAAAGATTATTTTGACTTAATATGAATGAATTAATGTCGGCATTTATTATGTTTATTAATGACTCGCGATAATAAATCTTATATTAATCCAACCAATAATTATGTTTTAATAATTTATTTAGGTACAACTTATGTTTATTATACGACCATCTTTTTTTAACTAAATAAAATAAGTATGAATCGGTAACTAACAATAAATTGTCTCACACAAATAATTAAACATAATATTAAATCGATAAAAATAATTTATAAATAAATCATAAATCAATGTAATAAAAATATGATAATCCAAAAGTAATGATCAAACCATAAATAAAGTTACCGGAAGGAATTACAACAAAATTAGCCGGACATCGCGATGCACTCGAGCCACTTCGTATCAACTATCATCTTCATCTTAAATATATAAAAACCTTTTTCTATATCTTTTGTGACGGTTGTGTCCTTGCGATGGCTGTGTATTACAACCAATTGCAATCTTTATTCTTGTGTTATGATGCGTCACTTTTATCCTCTGTATGCATCCTCACTTGCAATCACCAATTGAAAAGTTGTCTTTATATTTTTTTTCCTTGTGATCGACTCACCTCAAATCCCTCCAAAAGCACCCACTTTGTCTCTTTTTATGCGGCCCCCACTAACTGATTTTTTTTCTTTCGACTGTATGTTCTCTCCTTTTTTTGTCTTCTTTTTTTCTTTTTATAATATCCACTGGTGGGTTATTGGGTATTGGGCCCAAAAATTATTATTATTTTTTTTTTAATTCTTTTGGCATATAATAATTTTGGCCCAATAAAAAATAACCCAACATTAATAATTGCTCGAATGAAGCCCAGACAAATAAAGATGACCGAAAATATTACGACGCGCTCAAATCTTTTTCTTCAATATTTGTTTCTTCATTTATCGGCGCTCACAATGTCTTTTTCTCCAAAAAATTAATTAAGCATCCATTTTTATTCCACTTCGCTCGTAACCTATATAATCACAAAACACACCCAAAGTACATATAAAACGACAAATAAATATACAATTATGCTAAATTAGCATGTTATTAGGTGTATGCAAAATACATCAATCAACAATCCGTCAATTTATGGTCGATATTTTATTCTCAAGTATTATTTAAAAACATTATTTTAATGTTGTATTATGAATTCACTCATTTTTGGGAAGAAATTTGAGTTTACATCTTAAAGTAGCATCGACTACGTCTAAATCGGAGGACTCTACGTTACGTGCTCACGTTTACATACACCATTTTGGTGACAGTCCGACATTTCAGGAAATAAATTTATCCTTGAATATTATTTTGGAATTTTAAATTTGTGTTGGTTCATAAACTCACAAATTTACGTGAAGAGATTATGACTTACATGCATAATTTAACGTCCTTTACGACTAAACCAGAAACCCTAGGTTTACGTATTTACGTTTTTGAACTACGTTTTTATGAGACAATTTTTATTAGATTCGTTTTGTGCCGTTGATTCATAATTTATAAAAACGTTTTTGGTAAAACGACCCGGGGGCACGTAAATCGAGGAAACTAGGATCGAGGAGTACCCGTAAATTAGTGGAGATGAGACAAGTTTACACTTGCCTCACCCCCCTTATGGGTGGGAAGACTTAGCCAACACACCATATGTAGTGTAAAGTTTATATACACACTAAGGACACATGTCCTTAGTGCATACACAAACCACCAAACTAACAAAACTAGCTACACCATAAACCATTTCTCATTTCATACATGCAAAACCACTCAAACACTCTCTTCTCTCCATATGAACGTCCATAGCCATCCTCCTATCACCATTTTCATCAAATTTTAACCATAAACAAAGGCTATAATCAACATATGTTGAAGCCTACTTGAAAAGATGAAGATTGGAGGTGATTATAACATGGGAAAAGGAGTTTTAGGGAGGTCTTTGGGCTGATTTTTAAGAAGGAGTTTAGGGCTGATTTCATGGAGGTGTTCATCCATTTGAAGGACTCAAGAAGTTGCCTTGCTAAAGTTGAAGATTTGGTAACAAGGAACCAAGCCTTGTTCATCAAAATCCCATCTTTTCATCATCTTGGTGGTATAGAGATTATTTCTCCCTATCATCTTGTTATTTTGAATATGTAATCTTGTATTTTCTTCATTTATGTATATGTATATGATGATGAATGATGATCAAAATATGATGTGGGGATTTGGTGTTGATAAATTTGGTTAAAATGACTAAAAGCTACATGAAAGGATGCTAAAATCATGGCTAAAAATGTAGGATGTATAAACAGTAAAGAACTATATAATAACTTGTTAAAGTGGCTTGGATAATTTAATACACAGTAAGTTATAAGACTTTTACACATGTGAGATTGGACATACAATGGAATCTTTATAATAAGTGAGGTATGATCAAAACAAAATTGAAGTGCAAATCGGAGTAGTCTGTTTTGGACGGACTGTTAGGGACATTTAGATTTGGATTGAGCAGTAGCTAAAACTGAGTTAATTGTAGCACATATCATTTAGTTTGTGCTGCCAAAAAAAATGAGCTTTTATCTCCTTGTAGAACTTAAGATATGATAAAAATGGTGAAAATGAAACTAAAAATCAGATTTTGTGAAATTAAAGTTTAATAGTATTATAATAGCACTCAAATAAATATAGTACAAAATGTAAATTAAAACCCGGTAACTTATATAATACATTTATATAAATATGTACAATAATAAATAAAAGTGAAATTTTATAAATGGGAGTTTGATAAGTTTTATAAGTTATAAAACTATAAACATGCTTTTTACGTCTTTTCGGCTAACACCGAAAGATTAACATTTTCGTCAAATAAAACTTAGACGGTCGGACCCGTCTAATGTAAACTTTTTATAACTCATATACTGATGTATAAGAACATATTACAAGTAAATTCCGATAAAACCCGAGCTTTATAACATATGGACATTAACGGGCCAAATTAGCCTTATTGGACTATTAACCCGACAAGTTTGGCTAAACACTAATGGACTTACTCGTTTGGGCTTAACCCACTTGGGCCCAACATGTGAGTATACGACTGATAATAGAAGTATAAATGGACTAAAATAAAGAGTTAAACTCTTAATGGGCTTATAATGGGCTTATTGGGCCTTGACAAGTAAAGAAGTTAGACTAGTGAAACTAGAATAAAAATTTACCAACACTTGACACTATAATGAGTAAATAGAGATGTACAATCCAACATGATCAT